>JAARMF010000162.1:79482-135073 GCA_022844705.1 Toxascaris leonina | reverse complement strand
CCCCCCCCCCCCCCCCCCCCCCCCCCCTTACCTTTCCCCTTCCATCTTCAAGCTGGCCAGACCATGAACCTCGATCACAAGTTACATTAATCTTCTAAGCTTTTGCACGTATTATGATATTTTCTTCTCTGTATTACTCTCTTCCAGTTCTTCCCTCCTCCCCCTGTCCATCTGCCTACCTCCTCCACTTCTCCCCATTCCCTCGCTGTATTATGTTTGATGTCGTACTTTAGTGGAAGCAATTCGCCAGAGCACTGAACTCAAGTAATAGAAATTACTATTATAACTGCATATATGTATTTCTATATTGATAATTTTGAATAACAATTCAAACGTTTGTTATCTATTTCAGTAGTGAATTGCAGTATTGAATTCCAATCTCGGATGCACATAATTGTGCACTGAAATCTTTTCTGTTTACAGTAACTTCTAACGTAAAATGCAAAAGGTTTATGGGACATCTAAGGGGTTTCACATATTTGTTCTTGAAAGGGAACGTTTTAAATGAAGAAGTGTGAAAGACAAAAACTTGTAACAAACGTCATTGCCTTGAGCGAGAACGCAGTTACTCAGCCGGTTGGCTTATCAGAAGCGCTACGAGGTGTTTGGCGACCGATAAGAATCTCGTCAGTGCCTATGATGGGCAATGCAACGTGTCCTTTTATCACTGATTCTTCTCGTCGTCTGCTCATTGGCGCAGAAATCCAAATGGTTCGTCTACTTTCAGCTCCTTCAGATTGATGCTCGTTTGCGCTGCTAAAGTATGCTTCCGCTTTCGGAAAAGCGTTCCCGTCAATAGTGATGAATATTAAAGCTTTCTTTTTTCGCTTTCATTCTACGCGAGAATGTTTCACAATAAATGAGTGAATGCAAAGTGCGGTTGTCCACTTCATGGATGGCACAACCAGAAGTGATGTCTCGTATTGCTGGCACGATGGTTGTGTACTGCAAAAGTTATTCCCGAACACGTGGAGAGCAAATAAGAAGTAAAAGCCGAGAATCGGTTCACTATTGTTTTATAAGAACCACTCTTGATCGTTGTTCTGATGGTCTTTGCTACAGAATGTTCTCGTTTCTATGTAGAAGGCAGGTTGCGAATAGATCTGAAATGGAAACAGCCGCGATGGGAAAGAAATGATTTTTGCGAATTTGAGTTTGTTATTCTCGAACTCTATTTAGTCATAACAGATTGAGTTAATTCGTTTAATTCATAAGAAAACGAGTATTACCGACTGCAATGTACATGAAGAGGTCATCACCAAACATGATGCTTGTCATATATTATACTCTTATAGAATATATCTGATTTGAATTTAAGCTCAGTCTTTATTTGAGTTAATTTCAAATGCACAAACACGCGTGAACTCTTTCTTTGGAACCGTTATTCAATGTTTCAAAAACGAAATAAATTGCATTTCCCACAAAATGAGGACGGATTCCGTCGAGACGCTAGAAGCATCTATATAATACTTCATCTGTTCGATTTCTGCTGAAGAAGAAAGAACGTTGATTGTTTTCATCAAAGAGATCGCTGTCCACGTGCTGTGCAAAAAATGAGGGTCTATTTTTGAATGAGCATCAAACTGCAAGCTTTCTCATAAGTTTCCATTGAGCAGAGATTGGCGTAAATGCGCTTTGGAATTTCCTTCACCTGACCACGAAGGGCGTTCACTTCCGATAACACTATAAACTGCGAATATTGTTGTCGCACAAACTGAAAGGACACTCACAACAGTGGGAAAGCGGTTCTAAAATTCATCGGTTGCCGCCACGACATTGTGCTCAAGCATAAATTGCGCACATCTGATACTCTTTTATGACGATGCAAAGTCCCATATCATAATGCCGATAAAGATCCCCAAAACCGATGGAATTTTCAAGGAACGCTAATGTGTGCCGTCTAAGCTTGAATGAAGCCATCACGTTCGTGAGTTTCGAATATAAGACATCAGTGCTGATGAGTTCAACGGATTTGACCGATTCGTTCGATAGCGTTATCGATTATTTCTAGGCAACTTGATCAGTACTTAGAGAACCATATCGAAATCTCCATGACGTTTTGGACTGAGTGCTATCATGCAAGAATATTTTGGTAGAATATTTGACACTGGTAATACACATACACACGCAGGTATGCATGCGAATGTGCGTTCTGTATCATGATTGAAAAATTTGAGATATACGTTGTTGTAAGCTGGAGTATAGTTGGAATGCAAAGTTAAAGCAAAGTTTCATATTCTAGTGGCTGATGGTGCTAACATCAACCGTTCGAAGGGACTGTGGAATGTGGACGTGTTTGCTGCCTAGTTTATTGTAAGACAGTCGGCAGTCATCGATTTAGAAAACTGCTGAAGAAAGTTCTAAGACAGTCCTCATAGGGAAACAGCAACGATTGGAGGAAATATTCCAGAGGGGAGTTTATGGCATTTGTCCTTTCTCCATCTCTCTGGGAAATTGAAAAATGCTATGAGTAATTTATGGTCTTCGAGCACTGCTTTCAATTTCCATTAGAAAAAGAATGAAGATGGCTGGAGGAGGGTGATGACGAAAACTTATTGCAACGCATTGCTCAGCATTCACTTGTTCCTGTTAGAAAAAGCATCAGTTGGAGGCCGATTCATCTTTGTCTCTATAGGAATGTCACCGCTTCTTTCACCTATGACAAACTGTCTGCAGCATCCGTGCTCATGACGTCAAGGATCCAGAGGTTTCCAAAGTAGATAGGAAATAATGAAATAATTCAACAAAACCGACGCACAACAATCAAACAAACATATGAAGGCAATATCTTTGAGCACTGAAATCCCTGCAATGTTGTCTGAGATGTGATGAGAGATGTCACAACAAACGACGCGTCCTTTTGAAATGATTGCCTCGTCTACTCCAATATGGCCTCTTCGCATCAGGAACGCTTCTGCTAGTGGAATGTCATGAAAAAGAAGGGCGTTTGTCAAATGACGCCCTCCGATGAGGTCCTTTTTGGATTTTCTGAAGGTGCGCCGTAGAAGTAGGCAGTTGTGTCGCATGTAGACCTCGAATGTATGAGTTCCTCTCCAAAAGTCTCACAGCTGAAAATCTATCCGAACATGTGACTAACAACCATCCAGATCCTGAAGAGTAATTACACATACCTAGTTATTCTCCATATGCTTCCAATGATTATCATGCATCTTGAAAACATGTGCACTTTAGTCACATTTCTCTTGTATTCGACTAATCGGTTATCCTAGCAAATGCTTGGACTACAAAATAGAAACGACCGGTGGGCCTCCAAAATGAAAGAAATCGATCGGCCTCAGAAATAGAACTGAATGCATGTTGCAGTGCTGCAGAAGGTGAGCCACTAAATTCCCATGATTAGCGATTTCGTGCATTCATGATTGGTCATTAGGAAACGTACGCAGGCAGAGGTCTGTAAAACGACTCTGGACGTGCATAGCGAAGAATGATCCTAGCCATCTGTTGGCACAGATCTGAATACTGAACTGGATTGTGATAACTGCTTGTTCGTTGCAAGGCTGTGCAATAAAATCGCATTAAAGGTATGAGAAAGCATGTCGCGTGGAAGAAGGATGCATATGTGTGCTTCGTATTACGGGAACGAAATGTTGTTGTGTCGGATCGACGGTCAAGGAAATACCACAAACTCTTAACGAAAGTGTCAAGACATTGTAAGGATTTCAATTATTTTAGTAAATTAATGGGCAGCAATCCAATTGATTTTCCGTGCGGTAAGTTGTATTTGAAAATATCGCTTGAAAAGTAGCAGTTATTTTTGTAAGGGAATTGTTTTAGGAGATGATTGAAATGTTTAAAGGATGGCATTGTCTTTGACGAAATAGTTGCTCGTGGAAGCATCTACGTATTCTATAACCTTCTGAATTACTCTTTCAACGCGTTTATCCATTTCTGGTTGTTATGACGACTCTCGCTCTTCCCGCACCATTTCTTTCCCCTTCCCCCACCCTCTCTTCCATCCTCTTCTTCTCACCCGCAAGCAATCCTTGAGAACAAGGTTGTAATGTTGCAGTGTGACTTCTGTCATCAATTTTGGTTAAAAAATCGTAAACTGTGGGTGTTCGTAGGGGTTCGGCGATGCTATAACGGGTATACGAGGTCATTGCAGACTTCTGTATGGCATCGCGATAGAACGAGTTAACGATGGCGATTTCGACAGATATCCTTCATTAGAAGAAGTGTACGTTTTATACGATTTTGCAACTCTGCTTGCTGCATCGACCGGTTGCATAGGTCACTAATTAATAATGAAATTTATTCATGAAAGCACCAATTTGTTTGCGGTTGCACTCATTGCGTCCACGAAGATGCACTCATATTTAAATTGTACAAGTGCTTTAAAGAGATGTGTTTTACTGTGGTGCGGTGTTGTTAACAGCTGCGCTATCGGCGATGAAATTATACGAATTTTTCTTGCTGATTTATAAATTCACTGACTTCAATTTAGAGTGATCGAGGACTCGGAGACATTAACCTTTATCGATGGAAATGCATTCGGCAACTTGCGCAACCTTGGAAAACTGTCAGTTTATAATTCTTAACGATTGTTCATATACGATATACCAGGAAATGAGAGTCTGAGGCCGTGGATCTTTCAACGTTTTAGTATATGAGGAATGAGAGAGATTTATTTTTTTCAAGGCTTTGTCCATATAAATAGCATAGTGTTATGCTTAATTGTTGAAAGATTTCTGTGAATTGTGATAGATTGAGCGATTTTGATCAGTCGGGAAACAATTTTTTTGGGAAGTTTGGAGCATTGAGGAATCGGATGAAAGTAGAGGAACAGAGGGAATAGGAGGGCTTCATTCTAAGACACATGATAAGCGGTTGATTAATGATCGTCCCGTAGTTGAATGCACCTAAAACGGATCCTCAAAAAAGAATGCCAATATGTGTTGTGTATTAACTGAGCGCAGTCGCTGCCTACCGAAAAAGTGATATTGCAAACTATTAAAAAATGAATGGCTGGTCGAGTCTAGGACCTGCTGCGAAGAAATAGTCACCTCTATGACCAACAGATCATCACCACACTCATAACATTGAAACCACAGTGGTCTCGAAATATTGAAACACTCTACTATAACATCGGAATTCAATATGAGATTCACAGTGCTTCACGTGGTTGACACCCCCATTAGTATTTTGCAAAAGTGACTGCAGCATTTTTCAAAGATAGCTCATTCAAGCGGCCAGATCCATGAACTTTTCAGATCAGTGAGTGGGTGTAAAAATTTGAAGGAAATTACTGGAACTCTTCTCATCAACAACACGAAAATATTATCTCTGTATGTGATTTGAATTTTCCGCCTTTTCATTACATTCTCACAGCACGGTCTTATATTTTGCCTTAGACGACCGCTGCATTGTGTAATCTCTTCCTGTCTTGGGCATTCTGTACGTTCTATAATCTCTCCCTACTGACGACGTCGTATGTGGCACGACCAGGGTAACAGGAAGTTGATAAGTCTTGTTTACCATTCAGAGGCGAGTCGAGGCAATAATCCTTTGAGATTAGGTGATGTTTTTTCATTTGTGGACCAAACTACGACGTCGTCGAGAGCGCTGTGTTCGGCAGCCGTCAGAGCAAGTGGTAGTGCAAGGACGAGCAGATGTGATTTGGTATTGACCGCCTATCATCTCAAATTTTCTTCTTCGTTCTCTCAATTGCTACTCTGTTCTTACGAACCTTTCGTCCCCTTAAGCGAATACTGGCGCAATTTGCAGCAGTACTCTATCAGAAATGAATAACTCTCACTGCGAAAATGAACAAGACCTGAAGTTTCCTCAACAGTTATATTCGGTGGTTGAAAAAGAACCGATGTTTGAAGACCGGTACTGAAGACACGTTAATTTATTCTGGCTTTGTTATTCAAACTTGGAGTGATTTTTTAGCTTTCAGGCCAGGGTATTCAGACATTCTTATGCTCGGATTTTTCTCATCACGTTGATGCTGTCTTGCAAAGCATACCATCTAATTCTGCAACTTTACCTCATAACTCATCATAATAACTAGAACTAGTTCCGTCGCCACAGTCTTCTGCAGAGAGCTAAAGCATTTCAGAATTTTCCACTGAAGATATAATGTGATGGTTTTAATAATCTTGCAGGCGGGTTCCCTTACCATCTCGAGGTCGAATGCATCCTTCCAGAAATATTTCTTTAATTGGTGGCGCTTATGTAGGTGATGCTCGTTCAAAACCCTTCTGCGGCAGCCACCGTTGTTACCCAGCAGTTTTAATTGTCATCAATCGGCACAACATTTAGCTGCGCACTTCGAAATGCTTTTCGCCTTCAGCTGTTCCAAATGGACAATCAAAGTGAAGTAATTGAATGATGCAGTTACAGTATCATCGAGGAGAACGGCCTTGTACGTATGCCGACACTACGAATGACCAACGAGCATCGTTTTGCAATGGAACTCATCGACTTTTCGTACAATGAAATTGAATATCTGGGCGATGGGCAGATTCGATCGGTGCACGCCAACGAATTGCGTCTTAGTCACAACAGATTCCGTGAAATTGGTGGCCACGTTTTCGCCGCTTGCAAATTCTCCTACTTGTATGCTTCTTTTCTAGTGATGTTATGTTCATGGAATAATTTTTGACCGAGATTGAAGCAATTAGGCCAACCTAACAAACAACATCATGCAATAATCACAATCAATTTTCAAGAGTTAGAGATCAATGATCACAATCAATCAATATTTCCGTTTGTTTCGTGATTAAAATCTCGTTCATGCAGTGTAGTGTCTGCGTAAAAATGTGGAGGAATAGATGATTGGTTATATGAATACCAGTCAACTGTAAATACTTAATAAATGACTTATAGCCTTCGTTCCTTCATTACTTAGAGATGACATAATTACACTTTCAAACTTTCTATAGCAGAACAAAAGTTTGGATGTTCAGAATGTGACTGCAAAATTCCGGTGGATTCTTTGAGACATTTACTTGAATGCTCCTTAGAAGGACAGAATGTTCAGCTAAGCGATAGTTGTTAATAATATTCTGAAATGCTTGCTCTCACCATGCAATCCTCGTATGGTCATTAGGCATAAGGAACGAAGGAGTAATTGCAGATATTTGAATGACAATTTGGAGTTGAAGAGGATGTCGATGAATACATTCGGAGGGATATCACTCATTCAAAATCTGTGAGTTTTTCATTCGTGCTCGGAGACTGCTGCTGCAATATTTCTTCGAATTTTGCATCTTACTTTGGAATATTCTAATCTGCTTTTAATTTACGATTTTATCGTCATATGACCAGTGGCGACTTGTGAGCTGTCATATCTTGTTACCGTTAAGCTAATTTTCATGTGCCTTTGCAAATTTGCTTCGCGTAACCATGTTACGGCGGGGTTGTGTTTGGGCATATGTATATTCGTGTCTGTCTGTCAGATAACTTCAACTTGGGAACCATTGAAGCAATAGTTATGAAATGATGTGCACATCACTGAGCATGCGTGCTTTTGCTCAGTTAAGTTCAGTAGAAGTTATAGACATTGGAAGGGGCTAAGGGCAAGGAAGGAGTGGAGGGTAAGTGGAGGGGTAGAGGAGAATTTTTTTTTTTGTAACTGGACAGAAAGCAGGTTGCTGCTGTAATTTTTGTTGTGTTCTTGTGTTCCTTTGCAGAATCGCATCAATTTATGTCAGTAAAATAACAATCACTTTTGATGATACATTTGGCAGTGTTTGCCTATAAATCTCAGCGAATTTTGAAGTCATCAAGGATTTGCTTCATCGGTAGCTAAGTAACTGATTGTTCCTGAGTAATTACTCGCCAAATTTCAGTGATTTGTCTCGTACGGCAATCAGCGAATTACCGACGAAAGGTTTGTCGAAATTGGAGAGGCTTAAAGTGGAGGATGCCGATAATCTAAAGAAGTTACCCACCATTCTCGCGTTCACCTCACTCAAAAAGGCTGAATTCACATATCCATATCACTGCTGCCTGTTCAAGGTAATAGTCGAGTGGAGTGGGAATATAACTCTTGTCAGCGCTAAATGTTAACATCACTTCAAACTGAAACGCTGAAATCATTCACATTTATGACTGGCTATTGTGCCATATCTGTCGGTGTTTATGTGCCTGCATTCGACATGTGAAACAGCAGTTTCACTGTCACAAGTCGGTATCAGCTGTCACATCTAGCAACTGATGCTTCGATACTTCACAAAGCTTTAGTACAATAAAGCTGATAGTCGAAAGAAAGTGAAACTGACTCAACGGCTGAAAAAGACAGGCGAGAACAGTAACAATGTGAACAGGGAGGGACACCATTGAGGGAAAATGGTTGGGAGCGAGTGTCAAAAAGCATGAAGTTAGGAGAGGGGGGAATGGGTGAAATATGGTGATGTGGCCTATATTGCAGCACGCATCAAAGGAAATCGATCTCGCTGGTAAGGAATTCACACAAAACTATGAAGAAATTAAATCACGCGAATGCAGCGCTAAGGCTAAGGCATTACCACATGTGGAACGTACTCGCATACGTCGAAAACGTTCAGTAGGGAAGACGATCGACTCTTCTGTGGAGACACCACTCGATCTATCTGATCTGTTCGTTTGGTTTGACTCGGTCAATAACGGCGATGTGTTGATTGAGGTGTGCATTCTATCGAATTTTGCAGTGTTGATTGAGGTGTGCATTCTATCGAATTTTGCATTTTCAAAGTGCATTACGGCAATTCACATTTGCATGCCTTTCAGTTTATCATTTTCATTATTGAGTCGCAATGCAAGCCAAATACTTTATGGAAGCTTGGTGTAGAGGACCGAATATGCATTCATACTTTATTAGCTATTGACGATTGATGCAACTAGCTGTTTCGGTGAGCGAAGTGGAAAGCGTGTTTGTCATCCTTCTCATGTTATTTACTGAAATATTGAGTAAAAATGCGTCGTTCATCATCGTAATCGTAATATTTGCTCATAAGGAAGTTATGTGGTTCATTTATGGGTGATTTTTAAGGTGAGTGATGATTCTCCAGAGCTGGATCCAGAATTTAATGGTGAACAAATTGGACAGCTTACCAACTTCAATTGTACATCAAGTGCAGTGAGTGATTTCTTCGCCTCAATTCAATGCTCGCCAATGCCCGATGCACTCAATCCATGCGAGAATGTCGTCGGGTAAGAGTGTGAGCTTTCACTCACAGTATTTGCCATTTGTTTTCTATGAAATGCCTTTTCGGCATCTTCAGTGTGTTATATTTGTGAGACAAATTGAGCTTTTGCTAAAAAATGAGACAGGAACGGTGTGAACTCAGTGCGCAACTAATTTGATCAGCGCCGCAGTATTTAACATTACTACATCAGCCTATTCCAAGTAGGCTGCTACTATCCGCAACAATTAAGAAAAGGAGGGAAGAGACGAGGGGAGGGATATGGCGAGAAGTGATGTGATGGGGCTGGTCTTCAGCCAGGGCAGCCAAGAATGGAAAGTTCAGAGAGGACTAATCTCTCCAATTTTAGGTGTGAGAGAAATCAAAGGAACGATGCCGCGGAACTTGATAAGATAACATAGAGAAAAGTCTGATGACTATTGATGCAATTGATCACATTGAACAGCTGTGATTTCATCGATTTCGTCGTTGTCTCCATCGATGCAGCTGGCAATTTTTCCATCTTTCTCGATCCTGAACTCGCCGCGTCCTAGCAGTGCCATGTAGAAGTCGAAACCCCATCTTGTTGGCAGTCTGCAGCGTTCTTGCTTTCCATATTGCCGTGGCCAGTAGTACATCGCCTGGTGGCCGGCCTGCTGGCGACGTAGGTTTCGGTTATTCGGAGTTTCCTTCTCCTAGCCTTTCTTCTTCCACGAAGTACCTGCAAGGCAGCAGGGGCTGCGATCTTTTTCGGCGGATCGTACTCGCCGTGATGCGAAACCGTCATTGGGTAATGTGACCATTTTTTAAGTGTTGGCGCGCCACCGCCAACCCCAGTCACACCCTGATGAATTTCGCCGTCGGTTGGTTCACGCCTGCTTATTCTGCATATTCGCAGGCGACCGTCATATCTGACGGTCCTTTCGCGACCCTTCCACCACGTCGAGCTGAGCGGCAGGAAACACGACCGCTCAGCAACCGCCCACAGCTGTTCAATGTGATCAATTGCATCGATAGTCATCAATGCAATTGATCACATTGAACAGCTGTGATTTCATCGATTTCGTCGTTGTCTCCATCGATGCAGCTGGCAATTTTTCCATCTTTCTCGATCCTGAACTCGCCGCGTCCTAGCAGTGCCATGTAGAAGTCGAAACCCCATCTTGTTGGCAGTCTGCCGCGTTCTTGCTTTCCATATTGCCGTGGCCAGTAGTACATCGCCTGGTGGCCGGCCTGCTGGCGACGTAGGTTTCGGTTATTCAGAGTTTCCTTCTCCTAGTCTTAGATGAGAATTTTAGGTGTGAGAGAAATCAAAAAGAACGATGCCGCGGAACTTGATAACACAGAGAAAAGTCTGATGACTATTGATGCAAATTCAGCAAAAAATTCACCGGAAGCGTTCAAATAACTCGAAGACTTTTTGATGAGGTTTTTTGCGAAATCATCTTTAAACATATTTTCGGTGTCTTCAGCATAAATAGGAGCAATTGTTTCGAGAGTTCGCAATTTCGGAAATACGGTCGATTGAACTTCTGAGAATAGCGCCTGCTAGTAGCGTCTCTGTGCTTTAATCTGCAGCAGCTTTCTGATCGTTCTCTCGAATTGCTTTATAGCATATTTTCATTTAAGTGTGTTTATTGCGAAGTGTAGTTAGCAAAAGCAAGTTTCATTCCTCTGGCGTGGAGCACTCGGAAGTGCGTCAGCTGTGGAGTTTAGATAGTCAGCAACAGGGAAATCGAGCTGTGATAGGCGAACTCAAATTTAACCTTGCTGCTTCTGTTGACTCAATTTCCTATGACTCTAGTGCTCGACAAGGAACTGTTCCACCAGCGATCGATAGCAGATATATGAAATGTCTAAAAGCGAAATTTATATGAATCGCTTTAAAATGATTCTCACGCCAAAATGGTTTTGTTAGTATTGTCTGCATTTGGAATATAACGAATTAATGACGAATAATTTGGAGATATCAATTTCTGCGATGCGCCATCTGGTTCGTATGGATATCCTCTATTCTCGGCAATATTGGCGTTTGGATAGTTCTCGCGACAGTGCATCATAAACGAATGCGAGTACACTATTTCTTTATGGCAAATCTGTCGACGGCCGATCTACTTACCGGTTTCTTCCTCTTCCTTGAAAATTCCACCATCTTCTGCTAATAAAAACTGGTCAAGATGTGGCTGCAAGAGAAACGAGATTCGAAACTCGTGAAGATATTCGTTGCTTGGATATTGAGGTGCCATGGAAATTCATCTCTGCAAACTATCGATAAATCCTTTTTCTTTATTTATTTATGCTTATTTATTTGTTCATTGGTTCCATAACCAAAAGGCATTTCATTTGCTTTTGTGACTCTATTATCGATGAAGCTTGAGCAATGAGTTGTCGTGTATTGAACATATTCACGCTGGTGATTAGCCGATGCCGTTAGCAAAAATCCAAGTCAGAATACACAGTGGTTTACTTTCAAATTGATGAGGTGATGATGGTCTCAATGGCATAGGCAATAGTCATTTCTACAATTCATATTCACGTGGCAATCCCGCTATTTGTTTAGCCGCACTTTAAGGTGTATATTTGGGTATGCTAGCCGTGGAAGATGTTCGCACGTCTGACGAATATTATAACTATGCAGTTAACTGGCAGACTGGAGTGGGCTGCCAGATTGCTGGATTTCTGTCCGTATTCGCATCGGAAGTCTCCATTCTTTCGATGTTTTTCATCGCCTTTGAGATGTGGTACAACACCAGGTTTGCTATTTTACACTTCACGTTTTTTGTAACGGCATAATCTTTTGGATAGAACAGTGCCATGTCAATGGAAGGGTAGTTGAATCGTCGATCCTTACATTAGGCCACATCTAGAGTTACCTGCTACAGCTACCCGATTTACAGGTTTCGTGCAGTGATAGCTTGGCCTGTGGATGAGAGAATGGAGAAGAATCGGCCACCGAAAATTTATGCTTAGAGATCGGAATCATTGAACACATGAATATTTCGGTCAATAGCATCACATTGATTACTGTGATATAATACTACCAGTTATTTCCATTATGCGAAAAACACGAACGAAATTAAATGAAGCATGCATTCGATCAAATCTCATATCAAATAGAGTGCATATTTGTGAACGGGAGTTCAATATTTATGGAATAAAATGTCTATGCAAGATATGCTAGAGTTGTGAAATTTACATGCATTAAGAGGTCTATAAGCAAGCTGGAGGTTCATAAAGGCCATGTGAAGCTGCAATTGAGGTGAGAGATCTCCTTTTATTGCCTTGCAACGTTTGCAAGCTTTCATTCGTCTTGCACAAATACTGCAGCGGATCTGAAACCAGCGATGACTGCAGCCGAGTAATCACTGTTATCTCCGAAGTGATAGTATAAGTGAGAGTGCGAAGTCCCAATTCGAAAATAATCGATTGTTCGTTGAGCATCCAATCAAATGACCATTAATGACGGTATTGAGATAGGGTGCTTCAGAAAGGGGTCAAATTAGTTGACAAAGAACCTTTTAAATTAGTTAATAAAGAGTGTTTTACAGGAATGCTTTTTATGGACGTCGCTTGCGTGAGCGAACAGCCTATATTTTAATGGGATGCGCCTATATATTCGCATTCACAATGGCACTCTTGCCAACCGTTGGTGTGTCAACGTATACGAGTACGAGTGTGTGCCTTCCATTATCTATCGATAATGCTTTTGATCGGGTGAGGACGGTTAACCGTATTCTCTTGTAGCGGTTCACTGGCTGGTGTTGATCAACTTTTTGTTTGCGAATATTTTGTTTCGCTTTCTTCCATCACCACCTCGTTCATCATGATCCACTACAGTAAGTAGAGTGACACACGGGTCAAGCGATGCATTACTCAACTTCTAGCGGATACCATCGAAGAATAAAATTGCCTCAGTTATTCAGTTCCCGAGAACCGCAGCAACCTGAGGTTTGCTACATAAAATTTGCTGTCCGTTGTGATTCAGAAGGTTGGTTTAATTCAAACTGGACCTCACCTGAAATGAAAGTTTTGGACCAAAAAAAATCGAAAAAAAAACTGATTTCAAAACTGAAATTAAAGGGAAAAGAAATGACTCTACTTTATTGGCACAAGCTTCCTTATTAAGGAAAGTTCTTTCGATTCGATCGTCGATCAAACTCGAGCTGCCTAAGTTTTTCAGTCCCAGAAATTTGTTCTGTCCCTTGGAAGGCAACGTGTACATCAGTGTTCATAACATGGGACCTTCATATTCCGACTCTACAACAATCCGTATGTTAAGATAATTCACACAATTATTTTCCTATGTGCTACTGAGAGGTGTTTATGATTTGCAACGGCATTTGTTCCCGTCTGGAACAATACTGTTTGATTCATAAGGTCGCATCCGAGGCTCAAATATCAATTTATTCAGACAAAGATAAGGTGGATCGCTACTCCAAATAATTTCAGGCTTACTTAATGTTCGGCTTATTATTCAATCTGTCAGCTTTTCTTGGCATGACCGTATGTTATGCGCTTATTGTGAAAATGCTCCGGAATCCGGAGCAGCCATCTCGTCCTGAAGATAAGCAAATAATCGCAAAGATGGCTGTTCTCATCGGAACCGACATGCTGTGTTGGTTCCCAACGCTTTTCTTCGGTGAACATTTTAAATTATATTCTCACATGGAAAGGCTTATCGCCAAGTTTGTGATCATGAATTCAATGGAGGAAATTCCTAGAGGATGTAATTTTGTTACGATCACATAAAGCTAGAAGTTGGCTTGTTTCCCAAAAATTTCGAGCACATGCTTACATCATATGATAGCTTTTGTTGTACTTCAAGTCTCATCTCGTCCGTTTTGTCCATAAATGCGTGAGCATACTTTATTTTCTTCATACTTTTGCGCATTTGTTTGTAATTTGCACGATTAACCCAACTAATATATGGGTCTCTGGCCGCTTTACTCGCTGTTGCATCTCCAACTGAGTGGTGGGGAGGAAAGCAGGGGAGTGGGGGTTGAATGGATTCAGATTGCTGAACTTCTTTTGAGTAGTGGTCAGTGAGTACGCACCCTGTTAAAGTGCAATAGCTTGAACTTACACTGAGAGACAGTACGGGCAAATATCTTTCAAGTAGTTACGATTGAAGACCCAATATTTTCTCCAAAACCAACAAAGCAGAAAGTTATCACTCGAAATCTTGTGCGGAGTCCCTCATCCACAAGCGTTTATCATCCATGCTTCAGAGCAAAAGCTCGATCTTCTCAGCGCTCTGTCTACTTCTCGACATCTTGGCGATGAGTACTCGCTATTAACAGCGATCGCATTTTGAAAGAAGTCACCATGATACCAATATATAGCTGAAATGGTTCGCAAGTCATGGACTACCTACCTTCTGTTAGATTCTGAACCACTCTTTTTATTGTCGTTACAGGTTTTACGGCAGCAATGGATAAGCCTTTGATCAATATCAGTGTTGCAAAAATATTCCTTGTGTTATTCTATCCGATAAATGCATTTGCAAATCCATTCCTTTATGTGTTCTTCACGAAGGTCGTGCAAAAGAACGTTCGACCGCGAGCGATGTCCTTCTTGAAGCGCATCTCCTTAACTAATCTAACCAATGATCGCACTATTACGTAAGTTTCAAATTCAGCGAACAGTTTCTTCCGTTGTTCCACAAATTTGTTTCAATAAGAGCGCTAATGCAAAGAGGACATGGCTAATAGTGCTGCTGCGAAAGACATCTTTTGTTAAGCGAACCAAACAATAGAACACATTCATTGAGTATGCTTGCTGTGCATATCCATGACGTAGTTGACATTTAATGATGTAATCGTTTTGTGGAAAAACGTGAATGGAGTTGTTGTTTACATAGAATCGCCGGAGGGGTTAATATGGAAGGTTTGCTCAGAAAATTTTGGAAGGGGACGACGACGTATCCATTCGAACAAGGTAATCATGAACAAAGCATTTTTCGAGTTCTGATGAGAAAATAGGTGAAACGCGGGCGAAAGCAGTCGAGGAGGCGGTGAAATTGTAAATCTTTCAATTTCGAGCGATCTTACTGGAATTTCTGCGCATATTTCATGACCAGAAGATAGAAGAAGCCTTGGAACCTGAGTCAAGTAAGAGAGATCGCTGCCTTTTCGTCGACCCTTTTCATTCCTTCCTCATCGATAAAGAGCTGGAATGAATTCTAAAATGTGATAGGTCATCCTTTGCTTGTTGCCTTTTCTTACGACCGAGGAGGATAATCCGGCAACGTCGTAAAGAACTAAAGAAAGAATGGTAGAGGTGATTTCGATTTCAATTACTTTCAGCGAAAAAAAATTCACTTTCTATGAATCTGTTGCAGCTCTCTCAGTAATTTCTATCACACACAGCCACCATACAAATGCAAATTGGAGGAGATTCGTCATCTATTGCAGGTTGAATTTTGGATTGCATTTTTGTTATAATTTCGTTTAGAATGGGCGATGAATCTCTTGAATTCTTAGGGGAATTGTTATTCTTCGGAAATCGTTGTATTGTACCCACTTACTGCACTTACAAAATCCGGGATGTTACATATTCGAAAACACAATAGCTGTAACGCGATGAAATAACAGTAACAAAAAATGTTGACCTCCTATCCCTCAATTCCTTTCTTTTGATCATTTACTGTGACAGCCGTACACCTTTGGGGGGAGCCAAAAATTTCGTAACTCAGGTTTGGCTTATCAGTTCCACGCAGAACCAGGTTGTTAGACTTGTCGTTATTGTTTCTATACACTGCAGAACGCTGAACTGCAGACGAGAATATGGTGGCCGTCTTTCTTGCATTCTTCTACGTTTGTTTGTTCTATGGCTAATCAGTGTTGGTCTTTTGCAACCATTGAAAAGTCTGACGAAGATGCGGTAGTGAATAGATGGTTGATAGAGGCTTTCTCGACACTTAGTTCAGATGAGCATGTGCCCAGAAGCCATCGAAGAGAGTTTTTCATTGCTTTGAATGATTTCACGCACGTGTTGAATCGCACTTAACCTGATGTTTCAATGAATGCATTTCAGCAATTGTTTTCAGACGACCCAAGTAACATCGGTTGCCTCCACTCCACGAGGTTCTAATTCATCCAGTTGTCAGAAAACGCTCAATTCATGCAATGAGATATCACAAAAGTAATTCTTTCTATACTTATTGTTATTCATAAATTAACTTCAAATAAAGAGTACCATTAACTTCTGAATCTCATTTTGAATGCGCCAAATTATATTTCCTGAAAAAACGATTGTTATTTATCTTGCGAAATGAAAATATTGCTGAATTAAACAGATATTTTGCACGGACCGCTGTCGAAAATCGGCCGACGGTTCCATCAGTTTTTGCTGTGCGAGTGTGAAGCGAAAGGGGAGATGAGGAGGGACAAGGTCAGAATGATCACATTATTCCTTATTGTTTGTTGTCCATGAATCAAGAAATACCGGAAAGAGATGATAGTGCATGGTGTACATAGTAAGTGTGAAAGACTCAATTCGATCTGAAACATTCGATGCGCATTTGGCTCACTACTGTCAACGGTTCTTTTCCGTTATATCCGCGCTGCAATATGATAAGTTTGCTGTTTATTAGTTTTATGGACACAGCGTGTTAAGGCAAATTAAACTGAACAGATTTCGGGGAGATGTGAACGATATGCTTCATTGAGTCGATTGAATGTCACTTTCAGATGAAGGCCAGCTTTGCAAATTGTTTGCACTGTTCGGTAGTCACAGTGTTGCTTCACCTCTTGTCATTTCAGTGATAAACGTCGAGTGGCGCCTCATCATTTAAAAGATTCTTCTTTTTTGTTGCGTTCACACTTGAAACTGCGTGTTCGTTATGAACTGTTACAGATCTTCACCTCGAGTCTCATTCCAAGAGGAGGCGATAAATCGTTCGGCTATTCCACCAATGCGGAAATCGTTTTCTACATCTAAGCAACGCGTATCGGCAGTTCCGGAGATGAGTGATATCTCGGAGCATTCAATTTCTGAGGAACAATACGACAAAGTCACCAGACCACCATCCAACAGCGCAAAACCGGTGGGCAAACCTGTTGTGCCTCGAAAATTCAGCGTGACCCCAGTTCATGAACAGCTATGAGCATTCGGCATATCTCTACCTCAGGATCGCGATTGCTGAGCGTGCGACTGCTCATCTCAGGCTCAGATCACAGATATCACTTCCATCCTCTTCTATAGTTCTACTAATAATATCCCTTTTTAGCTCGGCAGTTTTGATTACAGGCCACTTGTCGCAAACATATTGTCCTAAGTATGTGCTCACTCGTTAATCTAATCAGTAGA
Source organism: Toxascaris leonina (assembly GCA_022844705.1). Taxonomy (NCBI): domain Eukaryota; kingdom Metazoa; phylum Nematoda; class Chromadorea; order Rhabditida; family Ascarididae; genus Toxascaris; species Toxascaris leonina. Next base: position 117,632 of record JAARMF010000162.1, on the reverse strand, counting down.
AGTTCACTTGCCAAAGGTTGCTCCTCGATGAGTTACAATGGTAACATGAAGAAGAGGAAGTGGAAAGGGGAGGAGACGAGAAATTAAGTGCTAGAAAGGGAGGGAAGCTTCGCTGAGAAATCGTATTAATCGAGCAATATTTCGAGTGTAAATAAGGAACAATATTTGGCTTGAGATGAATTGCTTCGCCAAGCTTTGATCGGCTTACCTAACTAGTTACATTCATTGTATATGTATAATGCATAAACGATTTCATTGGGAATTTCAGAAAGTGCTATTCATAGCAAATCGTTGAATAAAGTGATATATTGTAATATGCAAAAATCTTTTTATCACTCCTAAAACTTAAGAAAACCGAATTTCAACGGTGCAAACTAGCAGATCGTATTCTGAAAAAATGTTTGGGTGGTGGAAGATAACTTATGAGACTACAGATCTCAACGAGTCCTACGAAATGCCTTTCATCTATCGGTGAATGCTTCAACAAAATCTACGGGAAGTTAAACGGGGATCACAGTTTCCAAGCTACAGCTCTTGAAACGAGCATGCGTAGTAACAATCGACGTTCTTGAACTGTAAAAATTTTTGAGCAAGGCAGCTAAGTAGATCATGGTTCGAAGGTCGTATCATTATGACAACACAACCAGCTTCTGAAGCACAGCCCAATCTGTAATGCAGCTGGCTCTTCATTCAACAATAGCTAGTTGGAAGCGAACGAAGTCTGCGAGTTAAAAGTTAGGTGGGAACAAATTTTCGGTAATGATGGGACGAACTGAAGGCGACTTCATTCGTTGAAAATTACTAAGTGACTAGATGTGTGAATGCGATTAAGTAGGCGAACGTGATAAGCGAGTGGATTGATAGATGGAGGAATGCAATTCATTATTTAGGATTTGACAGGATGCTCGGAGGGGTTCAGCAAGTTTCATTTGTCTACTGGGAATTCGTCAAGAAAGATATCGCCGCATGTTTGTTCGCTTCAAACATCATCCGATTAATCAGCAAAAAGCAGCATTTTGCATCCATATGCAATCTTTATGAGCCATGAAAAATGCTGCTGTTGTCAATGCTCGTTGGTCTGTTTCGAATGTTCGGTGTGTGCTGATTGCTCAGGTATTCTCACCTGTTCAATGCCAACGAGTTGTCAGCGAGCGATTGAGAACATCCACGAAGTGCAGAAAACATGTTAAAGTTATGCTCACAATGGCAAAGCAAATTCTGCAAACCACAGCTAATAAGATATCGAGCTTAGAGGTCGACGAGAAGCAAGAGCAACTGGCAAAAGTTACTTTAAAAACGCCCTCCGTATGACACCCCAACCGGCTTCATGCGCCATAATTCTAAATCCTCATATATAGCTAGCATTGACATTTCGAGAAACGCAGTCGAGCATAAGCAATTTCAACGTTTAAAACGTTTTTCTTTCAGTTTTCGAATCTAATCAAGAAGTCGAAACACACTGAGTTCGATTACCGTGTTCGCATGGAAAATCGAAATTTTTGTCGAGCGTGTCAAATCCAAATGCAGAAGTCGGGTGTGTGATCGGTGCAGCAACTTGTGTTTGCTAGTGCATATGCTTGGAACGTATAAGTTACGGCTAAGCTGAAAAGTGAACTGCAATGGCAGTATAAGCAAAAAGCGACTGAATCGCGGACTGTTTTTTCTTGTCTTTGTCTGAATGAAACGAAGAAAATTACAAAGTCGGATCAGACAGGCAGCGTTCGCCCATTATATGCTGTTAGGATGAAACAGAACGAAAGAATGGTATGTCGTAGCTTGAACTCTCCAATTCTGCTTCCATGAAAATGCCAAAAATGCAAGGCTTGCAAATTCTATGTGGCTAATAGAGTCTAATTACCTCAATATTGGCCAAGTTTGCGTTACGGAATGAAGTGCAGAGGAAATGCATATATGGGGAAGTGTTGCTGATTTGCCTCTCTCTCGCCGTCAGCCAATTACATGCCTCCTCACAAGTGTATCGAACTGCTTTATTAGTGCTGTTGCAATGCGAAACGGAGAAGAAATCTCTTTTCGCCCTCTAGGCACTTCGATATTGGCTTTGCAAGTAGCGTTCGATCGTGACGTGGACGTCATCTTATTGTTTGCATTCCTCAATTATGAACAAAATTTTGATTGCACGATGAAATTGCAACTCTCATTCAAAGTATTCTAAGCGCTTCATTCTCACTAGCCTCTATCAGACAGCAAATGCGATAGTTAAAGTACTAATGCACTTCGTTTTCATGAAGCTGACCGATGACAATCTCTATTCTTTTCTCACAGACGTTTTTGTTTGTTTTGCGATTTCAGCGATATTATTTTTATCAGCTGGCATATGCGTGCATGTGGATATCAACGTCCCCGAACCATGAATTTAGTCTAAAGTCTAAAAATGATACCAAACTTGATTATGCGATTATTTGACTGGATACTGACAAAATTCTGTGCCATACGAACAGTTCGTTTTCTAGGAAATCATTTCAAACGTTTTCGTATTTTAAAGCATTTGTATAATTTGCTGGTTCCATCAACGGTTTTATACAATGTCTTATCCCTTCGGACATATCTGTTCGCGTTGGAGGGATGTTAATTTCGGAGCGACGAAATTGTGGCATATTTGCGAGAAGGGGCGGATAATCGAGGAATGGTCGGTCTGCAAGTGAGAGATCAATAGCTGGAAGGCTTTTTTTAATGAAGAGCGAAAACAATGTGGTTAAAAGGCGGAAATATTAGGTGTGTATGAGCCGACAGTTGTAGCCATCAGTGTGCAGCTGAAATCCTGGTTGCATTGGAGAGGGCCAAGTTCATTGTTCCTAATTTCTGAGCCACACTATATCACCGTGATCTAACTCTTAATACTTATACAATGTTGAGTAATTCAATGCGAAATCCAATCATTGAGTTTTCTAATTTCTTCAGCCGATCTTTTCGCAAGTGCTGCATGTTTCAACTCATTGCGGCGGAAGCACTCGTAGTCTTGGCGACGACAGTGGTCACGGAGACAGCATTGTTTCCAGCTGGTCATTGGTCAGTTCTCTTCAACTTCTCAAATCCATTATTATTTTCTATGCGCCACTGCAAATTTAAGGACAAGTTGCATCTCGTCAGCGTCATGTCTGTGTATGTCGATGTATTTGTCTCTTATTCAGCAGAGTGGATCCATCTCGAGACGAGTTGAACAGAATGGGATTGGTATATGTGATGTCTCAGTGGGGCGACTACTCACCACAATTTTTAAGCTGATCCTCACTTGGTTGCAATAGAGTCAACCAAAAGCTTCTGCAGAGATTGCTTAACAACTCAATATTATAGAATATCTATCATATTTTATCCAGGAAGTCGAGCAAATTAATATATAGATTTAATGATTCGAGCAACCTTTATATGTTCCCATCGTTTCAAGAAGATGCCGATGAATGGAATGTAGCCTGCTGGCTGAGGCACAAGAAAGATTTGATTGATGCATATGCGAAGTAGATTACTGTATCCGGTGCAAAATTATGAAATCACTCTTATTGCAGTTCACTTCCGATAAGCAGCAAACCATTTTTTGAGCACTTTGAAAAGCGTTTCGATGCAGATTTAAGGGTAATTCATTAGTATAAATCGAGTGTGCTGAAAAGCAAGACTGCGGTAGTGATGTGAATTTGGAAGTTATTGATGGAGGTAGTAAAAGTGTATTAAAGGTCCTTACAAATACGTTGCCATTTGAGCCCATCCTGAGCAAAGTTGTAAATGAGCGTAATCCCTCTAGCTTTCGCTGTCTAAACATTTTTTGGCGATATCGGGTCGATCATTGCCTCAACTCTTCGTGCGTTTCAATCTGATCTTTGCAGAACAAGAAAACCACGAAATCTTCGCACGTTCTTCTTTGAGGGTCATTGATAGCCGTAATATGCGTTATATTTCCTCTTCAGACTTCTGTGGACCGTTTTGTAAGCATTATTTCAACAAACAAATGAAGGGGTAAAAGTAGACTTGGAAATACTTTATGAGCTCAAAGCTTCTTTCTAGAAACATCAGAGGAAAGGCAATACTAGCTTGATTACGCCGCCAATGTCCCGCGATAAATATGTGGTTAGTCTGCTTAACAACTGAGGAACAGGAGAGTCCCACATCCTTGAATGCGAAATATTTTCTCAACGTTCCATTCACGTATGCCTTGACGTCTTTCTGTGTGCACCAATGTCTATGTCTGTGTGTTTGCTGGGATAGTCACTATTCCCATGCTTTCAACTTGGAAAGTACTTAACACAGCATTACGAAAACTGGTGAGTCTAATGTGTGTTATATGTGACGTTCCATATGATATCCCGAATTGCTAATGCAGACAGGGCATCATCTTGGCTTCAAGAAGCGCTGTGAATGCTCGATAGTGCCAAAATAATGTGTGCATACTTTGCCTTAGAATAAAGCGAATTCCGCACCCACCCCTTTGGCAAGCTTTCCACTCATTTGATCATTAAGAGCAACGCTGTTAAGGATGTTGCGGGAAAACAGACGAATGAATTTCTTGGATGTCAGACTACATTTCTGATATATTTCTGACTATATTTATAGCAGCTGATTTGCAGCGTGAGCACCGCATCCGTTATTCGGAGCATTCGTTGAATGACTGTCGTTTCGTATGTCGGCACGTTCCACTGTCGATGACCGCGAATTCAGATGGTGCGACCACTAAAGTCGACAGAGTTGATTCGCTTATTGGTCTCAGATGTAGCGATGAATCAAGCATTATCCACAAAGTTTCGCCTTGAACCTGAATAAATTCCTATAAAGGTAACATTTTTTCGATCTTCTTAGAGCGGCCATCGCGTCCCCACAAATTCTTACAATTTCCTCCATTTGAGCACATCTTTGAAACTGACGAATTATGATTTCACTTTGAACGAAAACGAACTCAACACATTCCTTCACCGAAAAATTTAAAGTCCTTTTCGTTCATTTCGGAGCAAATCCTTCTCGTGTATGATTTCTGAGTGTTCAGAGCCTGATGCACTTCATTATCCTCTGCTCATGAGTACTGCTCATAAAATTTGCTTTCGTCAGCCACAGGGTAACTTTGCACATGGTATATAGATGTGAATATTTGAGAGGTATTGATATTCAGCATATCTCGCTGGAAATTAATTTATTTTCGGCAGTATGAGTGCAAGCTCAAAAGAATAAAAAAGTTTGACTTCTTTCTGTTTGCAGTAGGTAATTCCATCTGATTCGCCATTATGATAAGCTGGCTCAGACTTTTAATTCTGCGATACATTTTTGCTTGAAGATGCGCAAAGATTTAGATTTTTTGTGCATGAAAATATGCCTTTACTTTTTTAAATCTCCAAAACGCGATTTATTCTCAAATGATTGCTCTCTGTTAAGCTTCATTGGCAGCTCGTGGTGCATTAATGCGAGTGATAGAATTATGCAGAGCACAGTTCTTAAGAATTATTGGAGAAGTATATAGAGCCGCGCAATTGAAGATGTTTCTTGAATTGGTTGTTCCAAGCAAATTCCTCACAGTGATGCAAAGAAAGAACATTTAAGAAGAAAATCGTTAGGTGCCTTTTTTGTTGAACACATGGGAAATTGGAATTCAGAGAACAGCTTATTTGATTGCCTGATGTCGATGGCGAGTGCAACTATCGACCTACCATCTTTAAATTTGCGCCGAACATAAAAATCGCATAGAAGAGCAGAATCAATGGTTTAAGGGGTGGTCTCCGAGGTTATGACCCGGTCTTTCCGCCTCTCCGTTTGTTTGCAATAGCTCGCAGGCATAAGTAACGCAATATTTTCTTATAGACAGCAGGAAAAACTATTGTTCGCTTATAAACAGGAAACATGTTTTCTTTCGGTAACAATGGGAACATTTCGAAAATCTTGATATGATTGCTATTCTGCAATGCATCAAGTAATAGGGATTTAAGGAAGCTAACTCTTCCCCAAAGTTTGTTCTACATCAAAGCAACACTCGTGACTTTTCCATAGAGTCCGTGTCTTTGAAGGCTTACTCATATATCACGGAAATATTTATTTTAGCGACGTATTCACTGCAATTTTTGTAATATCTGTAGGATTTAATATCGCATCCAATAGATACATCTATCATTTCCTGAAACGATTTTTCATTCACTCGTTCAAATATCCACTTCAATTTTACGGATATTCTGTTGCAACTCTCTACTCAAACTCAAGCAATCTTCCACTAAAAAGAGATAGACATTTTAGAAATTTTCAATGGTCAAAACGATAAAGTGAGCACCAGGAAGAGACACACATACATATGGCCCGTTCAGTATGCTCACACGCCTTGCCCGATGGATGGATAGATGGATGCAACGGCGCCACGCCCCATCATGACATCCCAACAAGTCATTCTTTCCGGACGAGGCGCAGTGTCGATGCGCATGTTGTCGTTGTTTGTGCATCTATTTGCTCCGTATCCTCAATAAATACCTCAAGTGATCGATGTCTTTGCAGCCGGTTGAACAGTCGGCCAATCTATCGATATCACGCATCATCCATTTGCTGAACAAGTCTATTTGCTGATGGTGCCGGTGGCAAAGGATCTCTTACAATAGCTGTATTATTGAGTGTTTCGGAGCGAGCTCTCACTTTGTATATTTACAGTAAGCGAGATGCAATGAGTTCTAAGCTGCTTGAATATTTTGACTATCCAATAACATTTTCTTCGGTCGTGAAACTTGGCTCCATATCTATTCAGGAACGTTATAGTGAACGAGTGCATCTATTTGTGGCGTTATTCGCTTCCCATCTACATCGATCACTGTGGTGATTATTCCTGCTTCTGAGAGGGAACCTGCCATAACGTGTTTTTGCTTTAAAAAAGAGAGTATCATTGAATTCGTGGTGAAACAGTCAAAGCTATCTTGCTGCTTCGGATCGGCATTGGCCACGTACCAACAAGTAGTACCACAAATAAAGAGATGCCGAAGCGAGAGTTACGCCCATCGGTGATGTATGCATTCAATCGGCAACTATCCGCTAACGGCACCACCGCAGATATATGCGATAGCAGCAATCAACACCACGTACCACGGACGTTCCTCTCATGTGTTCTTGAACTTTCTCGTATCGACACTCAGTGGAAATCACGTTTGCGTAATGAAGATCGCAGCAGCATCGAGAGCGAGGAATTGGTGATTCCTCCACATACCAAACAGTTTATGATTACTCGTGGTTTATCAGTGGTGCTCTTCGCCCTACGTCTGCTTTGCTTCTACCCGTGTTATGCAAGTCAGCATAAGATATGTCTGAGAAATCGTTGGGTTAGTGCCGTCTTTTAGTTGTTTTTAATGCACTCAGACAACCTTTTATTTTTGCAGAATTGTCTGTAGGTAGTGAAGAGAACAGACGTTTGTCACTGCCCAAATCATGTGTCATCACAGCTGCTTCCAATTACATTTCCTTATCCTATATCAACTTCTTCTTTGCACCACATCAGCTGTTGACATTGTCTGAAGACATTACTATCAACTGGCAGACGAACCAGACTGAATTTTTTCGTTGAACTTGTAACGATCGCCTTTTGTGGACTACCGTGCTTGCATTCGGCATTCACTAACAATTCGACCACATTTGTTTCACAGTGAAATCAGATTGGAGCGACCAAACGTCTGCTTGGTGAGGTCATGTAAAATCAGTGGTGGAAAGGTGCTAGTACTACTGCAGGTTGGTGTCATACAGCAAGATTACATCTGAAGGTTTATTGAGCGCAAAGATGCGTCAAAACGCCGCCTTCCATCAAAATTAAGTTCTAGAATCAACCCCCAATAAGATCGATCACCGTTCGCTTTAATTTCTCTCTAATATTTATCGACCATTCTAATAAAGTCCTCAATTGCTGAATGCTTAATGAAAGGCGCATTTTATAAGGTGGATCATCGCTGAATTGTTGTGCAGTTCAGCGTGAAGGTGCACAATGTGCATATAATGTATTATAAGTGATTCTTGATAACTCCCAATAACTCTAATAACTTTATTCCTGAAATAAAATTGATATGAGAGCAATTCTTTTCAGCCATATTTCACAGCAATTAAATTTTTGTGAGGAAGTGATCAGTTTCTTTGCAAATTTGCGGCATGGGCATTCTCCGTGCACAAAATTAGACCAACGTTCATTAGAAGAAAGGTGCGTTGTCACGCGCTCTTGCCTACTCACTTGCATAGCAATTGCAAAGTGTATTGTGGCGAAATCCCATCTTCGAGCATATATCTATTGCTATGTGTCTGTGTGCTTGTCTGATTGTGTGCTCGACATTTTCAATCCAGCAACAGCTGCAGCTAACGCTATAAAATCTACTGGCCATGATAGGCACCAGATGGTGACCAACTTTACTGCTGTTCACTTTGATCCATCATATGCAGTCACCTGATGGTGCTTAAAATTCACCGATAGATTTCGCAACGAGCTGTTTTCTCGTTTTGAAGTATCCATTTCATAGTTTTCATTTTTCTGTCATTCCACGCCTGTCGAGCCATAAAAAACTTGTTGCTGTGCAATATTTGTGATAGCAATAGGATGAGCTAATCGCGCACACCAATAATATGCTGTCAGTTTTATGCAGCAACTTGCTGCAGTAATCGAAATTACAAACGTGCATATACGCCGATTCTTCTTGCATCCTTTCCATGTGAATGCAACTGCTGCATTATAGTGGATTTGTGTATGCACATTATTTCATGAGCATTTCTTTCTTAGTTCAACATGATGTTACATGGACTACGCGGTATCGTGCTCACATTTAACTGATATCAGCTTGACTTCCCTCCTCCCATCCACCTTCCTCCTCCACCCACCCCTCCACCCAAGATCAAACGACTTGCTGCTTTTATTACCATTGAACAGGTGAAAACCTCTCAAAAAGATTTTTTTGATGAATCTGTGCTTTCTTTGGAATGAATATAACTGGTCAGCTTATATATAGATCAGTTCAAATGAAAAGCATAGATGTTAGCTGCAACTACATCATCCGCCTTCCACTTTGTTATTATGGCGCATATTCCCTTATTTCACTTTGTTCTTTATAGCGGTCCATCATGCTGTTCAACATTGCATTACTGGTGATTTTTCTCAATGTATATTTATGCAAGCACACCGTTGGTATGGTTATACTGTTCAAGAGCAAATTCGGTTTTCTACACGCATCAACGGTCTCTTCAATCGTCACCGGGATTAAACCTCTCATCAATGTTGTTGTGGTAATTCATGTTCGTTTACATTGAATGCAATTATCGTTGTTTATTTCTGAGGTGGATAAAGCGAACATCCTAAATTCAAATATCTCACTTCGTGTCTCGAAAAATTACTTGTTTCCGTCATTTGCAAAGAAATAATAGCAGCCATGACTGCGGCGACATCACAAAGAATAGAGGAAGAGGTAATAAAACATTCGAGCAATAAAAATGCTGTAAGTACTTCACTTTGAATTTCGGTTGTTAACTCGTTTCTTTCCATGAAACTGCTCCTATCCTTTTTTTGTTTTGAGATGATTGAATAAGCCAACCATCAATGCTTTTCCACGGTATATAACTCGAAACTTTCGAACACCTTGCTTAGAACGCCACACATCATGTCGAGCAATTATCACCTAGGAGTGCCTTAAAATAATAAGCAAAGATGCATACCAATGTTGTGGGCTTTTGTATGTCTCTTTGATGATTGTCACAGCCATTGCCAATAATATGGTTTGCGCCTCATTGAGACATACAAAACAACTGTTACACCTATATTATATCTGCATTAGGGGTATACATGAGGTGGACACCGCGGATAACGGGAGATACAGAAACCATTTTGCAGAGCACATTTAGTCAGCCGCAGAACCACACCTTACGAAGGAAGATACTGCCACATGACGAAAGTCTAATCAGTGGAATGAATGACTGTCGCCGTGGCTTGCAGCTGCCATCGGACCCTTTTGACTGCTGAAATTTTGGTGGGTGATGGCCACCGCGAAGGTCTTGGACCACTTCCTTTCTGCAAACCTAAAGATTTTCCTTTCTGCGAATTTATTTGTTTTTCAGATTTCTTTGTTTGTCTTACGAGTGCAGGTGCATCAACGACTATTGCATTTAATGAACACAACAGAGTTATGCTTCCGAAGTTCTTTCTCGAAAAGTCCTCCTCTACGACTCTATTCCTTCAGTTTCCTGCTCATTATCGTCATTGCATTCGCAGCTCCATTCGCACTGCGAGTTTTTGAGTTCTTCAGCACCGAAGAGAAGTGCGATTTTCATACTTTTCTGCTTTTCTATAATAGCCGTGATGTCAAAAATTGAACCATTCTTTCTTGATTGAAATGCACTGAAAATTTGGATCTTGAAACATAAGCTAGCATTGTTCATTTCTCAGATTTTCATTTCATTTCTCAGATTCTTTCGAATCGTCGTTAATACTGATTGTGGTTAATTGCATTTGGCAATGCAAAAATGCGAGGGATTTCTCCTCTCGCCCCCCTCCCGTCTCTCCATCACCCTCCCCATCACTCTCTCTCTCGAGCTGCCCCATCGCCTTGCCTTTTCTTCGTTATTTCTCTCCATCAGAATTCAGCAATATCTTATCTGTTGAAAATGTCGTCATCACAGATCGTCTCGTTCTTCAACATCTTGCTTCCTACCCATTTTGGGTTCCCTCTAAAAATTTCAGATACACTACCTCAGCTGACATCCGTTCTGTCGTAGTCCTTGAATAGTAATGTCCTTCAGCATTATATATTAATGACAGGCACATCTGAGTGCGACTGAGGTGTGAGGGTACTGGGGACTTGCGACTACCGAGAGCATAAGCAGTCAGAATATTTCTACATTTCTTTAATAGCTTACACTTAAGAGAACTCATGAACAGCGATGAATAAATCTCATAACTTGAAGCTGAGCAATGAGGAATGTATGGTTAAAGAATTATTCGCTTTTAAATGCATCCATATCTTCTGCGGGTCTTCTGATTTTGAGCTTTATTAGTGAACAGGACAAAATGAGTGTGGATTGGAATTTCAAGCATATTGAAAAAGCATTTAGAAAAGGTATTAAGCTGGCAAAAATCCATATAAGTTTCAGTGAGCAGAGTAGCTCATGATGAGACATAGGAACGCTAGTTAGGCTGAAGTAAGCAATTTGCCACTTTTTTCTTAGGTAATGTTTGCCACGGCAATATGTTTTGCTGCGCTGTGGAATTTTGTCTTCACTGCGAATATTTGCAAATATTTTTATGCAAAATTTTTTTTACAAAAAGTCGAGTTGCTCTCATGCGAAAACGCGCAGCATTAGCTGCTTCACTCTGAACGGCCCGTTTGAAGAGCTTTCGGGTGATTTTCCATCAGAGACGTGATTTATTCATGGGTGGATTTAATCGACATCCGATTGAGTTTTCGATATGAACGAGTTTTCAGATTTTTTGAGTTCAGTTGGATGCACTCGTACCTGCATAAATTGATTTCTCCTTCTAGTAAGTTGACTTCAGTTGACTGATAGACCGACTCATCCATAAATATTTCTCAAGTTTTTCGCTTTCTCTTCTCATTTTCACCGGTGTTTGCAGCCAATAGCTGAACATGAGCGGTGAAGCGTGCCAGAAGAGCAAAAAAAAAAAAAAAAAAATGCGTTAGCAAAATTTCGCTCGCCTAGGTCAGCAGCTTCCTAAATTGCCGACAAATTGCGCAACAGGCGTCTAAACCTTCAGTGATCCGACCGCTCATATGAATCTTTTGAATAAAGTTGGTTTTTTCCTCGAACAAATTGATAGTCATTCTCAGATACATTTAGATACATTTAGATGCAAATAAAATTCCTCTTTGAAAGCGATCGAGCAATAGGAGCACTGCTATCAGTTAATGCACATAACACATATCAAATTTGATAGCTATGTTTGAATGGTTACCGAATTGAAAGTAGGGATGAGGTTCTTCTTTGATGATTTGGCAGTGGTAATTTGCGACTGAGAATAAAATGTCTATTGTTCACCAAAGGAAGAAGCGTTAATCGCGGTTAGAAAGTAGAGTTTATGGAAGGGATCGGATTATTGCATTGTTTTTTCATTATTTTCAAGAGGAATTTTGAACAATTCATTTCAATATAAAAAGCTCTTTAGAACACTTGTCATCTCACTGACCATTTTGAAACCCTTACATTGTTTGCTATTTTTAAAAAGCTTCTCACGAAGATTCTCTCCAAGGCGAAGACGTCACTCGTTGGATATCAGGAAACTTCATTAAAATGGAATCTATCATTGAATTTTCTAAGAGCGACTTCGAGTTTGTTATGGAGAATGTATCGATGTTCAAAATATGGAGACCTATGCTCGCACAACACCCCATTAGCGATTGACGTGCCCTTTCTGAAAAAACCCATTTTTTCCAGTGAAGATAACGCATTTGTTAATTGGCTTCTTCTAATCACTTTGGTGACACTCTCAATCATCGTTTGATGTGTTTCAATTTGAATGAGACTCTGCAAGCAACCGTGCACCACATATTCTATGGTGATCTTAATGACATACTTATTCGGCCTTCGAATAAATAGGAGGTCGTAGATAACCCTTAATAGCGCTATGAAACGAGCTGTTGCGAGCAGTGATAATGGCTCTCAGACTGCTATAGATAGCAATATCGGAACACATTGCAGAATTTTTTAGAATCACTGAGTATAAGCTAATATGTGAATGTTCGAACATGAGGGAAGCAGATCTTTCTGCCTCAGCTTATGTTATCACAACTCCGCTGTCGCACAATTGTATCAAAAGTGGTTGTAGCTGCAATAATGAGTTGTGGTTATTTATGGTATACTGCACTTAGTGACTATTCCCGCTACTCCTTCACTGCAGCTTTAAGCTGCAGTCTGAATGGAATTAGAAGAAGGCATCCATTAGTAGCTAATGCAGGTATGGTAATCGTGCATTCATTAGGAGTATATATCCTTCTGTGCATATTTAATAGCTGCAACACCCAAAGAGAGGAGAGATGCGCACAGAATTGGCACATAAAGAGATTAATCGGCCCATTGAGAATTTATTGTTTGTTGCAGCATTCTATAGCATAATGTCACTGCGAGTGTTATTTGCACTTGTGCCCTACCGAAGATATTAACGACGATTCTTACCGCTGCTAACACGGAAATGTTCAGATGAAAAGCATCATCACGGAGCAGTGCGAAAGCCTTGTCAACACCGTTAATTCATTTGCACTGCACCGTTGTGGCGCCAAGCGGAAACCACACTAAAGTGAACTTTCGCATCACTGGCTTATAGCGATAATGAAAGCGAAGCAATGGTCACATGGGCCCATTTTCGTTCCAACGTCATGATTTCCTTTTACTTTTGCAAACACCTGTTGAAGAACATTAATTTAACGCACCTCTGTCGTAAGGCGAATCTGTACATGTCGGTGATGTTGTGCTTGAGTGGTATAGATTACAGATGCAACAACGAGTTCTTAGTTGTCGAGAAGAATGAGGGAACAACGGAGCATAAAATATATGAGACTGAAGGCTCTGCAGAATGCCTTAATATCGGAAAGCGATCAGGGTAATTTAACGATCATCCATTCGTTTCGTCACAAGCTTATCTTAAAATCATTCAACGATCATCCATTCGTTTCGTCAAAAGCTTTACAAGTTTTTCGCCTTGCTGGAAGTTCTGAGTCACCCTCAAGTTAATCGAATCACGATTGACTGCTAGGATCTGAGGAAAAAAAGGAGAAAAAAGAGGAAGTTTGTTCGAGAGGAATTGCGAGACGAAATAACATGAGGGGCAATTCTGTGAATCAGAATATCGAGCTAATGCAATTCGAAGATTTGATGCGATATGAATGCAAATCGATTGAATGAACTCAAATAAGAGTATTTTGTGACATATTGTGATGCACCTGCCGCAGTTCATCGACCACGTTCGCAGTGTGGGCACTCGGTTTGATCTAAAAGCTTTTGATCATGGATAAACAGGCAGCCGAATGCCAAAAAAGAGTGCACTATGCAATTCCTTTCAAAACTTTGATCTGCTTTTTGTGCAGTCATCAAGCGAAAAGGGTTGCGATATCCATAGATCCTGATGAACACTCAAAGCATCTACTATATTTGTAAGTCGTGGGAAGATAAGAAAGGAAGTGGTGGGGATGGCAACCTTGAGGAGGAGCGGCAAACGCATACACAATAAAAGTGACGCTTCCGTTATGAATAGCCCGAGTGGTCTAATATATCTAGACATTTGCATCATAATAAATGCGGTCTCATAGAAGTGTTATCACGAAACACTGGCAGAAATTGGAGTTAACACACCAGTTGCATCGAGAAATGAGCAAAAATTAAGATGGCACGTTGATTATGGCTGTGGATTTGGAAAAACAACAAAGTTAATAGCCGGACGGGAATGGAAGTAATGCCGTTCATTTCGATAATGACTACTCATGGTAATTATATTTTCATTCATCACTTCTCAATGACAGAATAATTGCTGAAAAGGTGCAGGTCTGTGAAAAAAGCGAAGGGAAAAATCAAAGATTACAGCGGATTTAGAAATTTGAGCGATTCTAATTCATTCTACTCTCAGTGTGCCTTAACTTGATTTGGGAACAGAATGCTGTATACTTCATTTTTCTTACAAATCCAAAGAGATGCTCTTCTCGCTATCTTTTCAGGTAAAGAAATGTAACGAACATCTAAGGCGAGCAGAACAAATCCTGCATGCAAAGTCTAAAATGCGTCTCTATTGGCTGAAAAATCGCGGACCAGTGCTTAGTACTAATAGTTGTCGTCAAATTGCGAAATCGTTTTCAGATTTTTTGAGCACTGGCTGACCGATGTTTCATTCGTGTTGGTTCCGTTATTGACTATATGGAATGTGGTACCTTTGGTTTACTATGAGCTGTGCAATCGCATCGTTCGTTCATGGTGCTGCTTGCTGGCGAGATCCTTGCGCCGGGAACATCACCAGAGGCATTATACCCTCAAATTCTACTATGAGCTCTTCCTCAAAATCACTTCCGTTCAGGTGCGGTAAAGCGATAATATTTCATTTTAATATGTAATCTAGTTTGAAAAATTGCTATACACTTTAAACGTTTCATCACATAGCATTTATCTCAGATGTGACGCTCATTAGAGCTGCTTTCAGTCTGAAATGAAGTACTCTAATGAACTCATCTACAACAGAAGCAGTTAAAAAAGCGACCTTCGAGAGTGTGAAAATTTCAGTGCATCCCTTCCTAGCACTCTATTTCCTTCCATAGATCAGCAACAAAGTTGATGAAAGAGGAGTCGGGCTTTGTTTGTATATCTTAGGAAGCGGCCTCTTCAGATTATCCAGGATAACATAAAAAGATGAAAATTTTTGGAGAGGTGACTATTCCAATTGAATGCAACCGGGAGTTTCCATAGATTCTAGTGCATTGCCATACCTTTGAGGAGATTACTGAAGCTCACGGGTTTTGTCAATGGAGCCTACTGCTTGACCAACCAACGGTAATAGTTCGATTTTTACCCTTGTGTCGAGGGAAGCAAAAATCGGTACAAAAATAGTATTCAGTGGTCGGAAGAGAGAGTGAGGTTCGAAGTTTCCACGCAGTGGATGTGAACATCTCAATTAGAGCTTTAGGAAGGGGAGTTCAAGAAGCATTGAAAATGCAACGGCAACCGTTTTGCTCATGTTCTCCAATAATGCTATACCATCAAGGCAGTACTGCTTTGTTTTGAGCTGTGAATCTCTATTTATTTATTGGTTTGCAAGTTACTTGTTCACCCACCCGTTTGTTTGTTTCATTCTGTGTTTATTTGTTTACTTCGCGGTTGAGCGACCCTCCGTTTTCCTCTTCGGGGAAGAGGAATTGCAGAAGTGAAAACGCAGAAAAACAGTTTGATGACTTATTATTGCTGATGTTTTCGTCTGCATTTGATATAATGAAACTACAACAGTGATCGCCATCGGGTGAGTTCCTGTGATGGAGCAAGAAACTATGAAGGCTATAACAGCTGCTGCATATGTTTTGCATATTGGCTTTCATCGGTGTCTGAGTAATTCAAGTGGGGAAGTGATCATAGTGCCAGTGATAGTAATAGTGATAAAAATTTAGTGACGTTCAAAATAACTATTTTCTATGCCAGCGCTCAAATGTGAGAATCAATGATGTATTTATTCCGACTGGAAGATGCCTGATGAGTTCGACGAACAAGCGTGTTTCATTCTGAATGTCGGAGTGTCTCTTTGCTCAATGCCTATTTGAAATAGTTTGAAACAAGGCGCTGTGCTGTTGGTTCTTGAATCGCTTTTTTGAAGCATCATTCGGCATCACTTCACAGATCTCGTCCTCATTTCAGGAAGCAATCGGCAACCTTTTTAATCCATTTATATTGTTTTCGCTAGCATGGTCTTTGGTCATTCTTTCGCTTACAATCTACTTCATCACTGAGCCAACATCCAGGTGCGTCTTTTATAGCTCATTTATTCACAGTTCAGCTTTTATTCACCATTTTCATGGCTTTTAGATTAAATATTGAATGCGGATGTCGAGCACTGAACATACATTCAGTATTTACGCCCAGTGCCAAGGTTTTATTTCCAATATATCCAGCAACTATTATCCTCCAAGAATACTGCCTTTCACCTAACACACATTGGAACATGGCGTTTTCGTTCACTCGATCGGTCGTTGTTGCCATTATCAGTGACCGAGATCGATGGTTGAAGACCTGATGCTAAATTTCCCCACGGCACTATAGAAATATTGCTTCAAGCAGCAGGACATTCGAGTAATCGTAAAATACGGCCTGCAATCATTCTGCGAAATTGGCTCTACTACAATGCTCGAGGACAGCTATATTTTCATACACATCTGACGCAATGAAAAATAGAATGAGCATCAAAAATTGTTCAGTCTCAAGAACAGGCAAGTTCTCTGCACGAGTCGGAAGTGCAGAGTTGGGCAGAGAGAATTTTTATGTTGTTAATATCGGAAGAGAAGTTTCGTTCTATAAAATCTATTCTGTCAACTTTTGAACAAGTGAACAATGAAGGCGTCAAAAATGTCTTTGAAAAACAACTTATTTCATTCGAAATCAGCTGGTGAACAAAGGTTTCAGTTTGGTGGAGCCTTTAAGCGCATTCCAGTTCCGTTCAGAGGCACTTCGTGAGCATCTCAACCGCAAAGTTCGATTCACACTCGCATGGGGTTCTCTGCAGGTATTCTACAACACAACTGTTTTCGAATTTTCAATCATTCCCAAGTCAATACCCAAAACGGTATTTGATCTGTGAAATGATTACCACTTGCATAAGCAGTGAGCTGGTTTTTTAACCTATGCTTTTCATTCCCTGAAGAAATGTGTTTTTCAATGCTCTTCAAGTCCGCTAGCGACACAGAACAAGAACGAGAAGTGCTCAACGGCTCTGTGAGGAATACTTCATGCGCTCAGCTAGTCTTTGATACAAGTGATATACCTATTGACTATTAAATGTGCTCCACTGATAATTAACCATACATAAAATTAGCGAACACACATAATAATGTGACCCCGAAAATCTCTGATAAGAAGACACCACCCACGACAGCTTTCAATTTACAGGCATTCGATCAGCACATCGTCTTATGTGGAATATGCATATTATGTGCGCTTATCCTTCAATTTGCTTCCTTTTGTACCAAAACACTTGTGTGGGAGGGGACGGTGGGATGGGGGAGAGTAGGAAACCCACATCACACCTTCTCAATCTCTGCCATTTCATGACATGATCTCAGATACTACGCTAATTCATCCGTTTTTGGGGATTGTCGGCTTCCTCGCTTTCGCCAATTCCTGTTCCATTTTTTCTAAACATTTTCTTTCGGCAGAACCCCCCGGTTTTTAGAAAAACTTCCGAGCAGAAGTGTTATTTTCATCTGCTTAACTATTCCATTCCTGCGCATTTCAATGAATTTGCATCAAAAATCTCAATTGACGAGCATATGAGCTTTCTCGGAGATAATACTCTGATAAAAAGATGAAATCGGTTCATTGCTGCGTTTGACGTAGCACAGAGATCGTAAAATGTGGAGCACTTTAACACATGCAAGAAAAGTGAAAAAAGCGGAAGCGTGGCAAACAATGCAAATAGTGTCAGCAATGGTTTCTCACTAGTCCAAGCTACAGCAGCACGCGTTCTTTGCACGCTCGTTATCGATGTATTTTTCGCTTCAATGCGCAAAGCACCACTTACGACAATCATCCGAGCATCAAACGCTACAATTCGCATTAATTTGGGCGTGCTAGGACATTCCAGAAGGAGCCACAACAATGCTGGGTGGTTGAAGTAATGATGCCATGATCATCGATGCGCCGGGGTTTGCGATGTCTCTTCGAACCAAAATATCGCTAAGGCCATCAACAATACTTCTCAAAAGCAATGAAGCGCTTAAAGCAACGTTGCGAATAAAACGAACTTGCTGGATGAGTGATTTCGGAATTAGCATTTGATGGGACATATGAAATACGCAGCTTGCAAGATTGCACCCATTGGCATGAGTACAGCCACTCCCATTATCGTGAGGTAGATATGTGTGCAGAAGAATAGTTTTTGACGAGAGAAGAGGTTTGTCTTCTAGGTGCCTAAACTAGCATTAAATATCCACAGAAAAACCCCCTGGGGTTTCCAGTGAATGAAACACTCTTTTGCTGAGCCGGATTTGCTGACTCTAGTCGAGAATCGGATCGTGGAAGTTCTCATTCTAATAGACTCTCTCCAATTTCCATCCTCACTTCCCCTCACCCAATTTCTGTTCGTTTATACTGAAGGAAGAGTTCTGAAGATAATTCTTACGAGGAAGCACCTGGGGGCGAGAATTTTCTACCTCCAATTGAAGCAAGAAGTGAATATTGAAGTTGTCAAGGAGCGCAAGAAGCGAATCAAATGAGCCGAGATTGAGCGTTATCGGAAATAAGCGGGACTGCATGGGAAAAGGGCAGTTTTCTGCAAAGGCTCGGGCCCTTTTCGTTTCCTCTCGATTCGTCGACGTGTCTGCTGTAACTGTTCTCAACTGGAACGATCTGAATAATTTGAGATATTCAGCGAACAATTTTACAGCAGCTGGTTTGCTTCCAATATATGTACTAAGCAAAACACAATAATTAGGCAGTGTAGCAGTGCAATGCATGTTGACAGGGATGCCCAAATTATTTGAGCATCTCTCCGTCTGCTCGTTACTTCGTATGCAAGGTAAGCAGGGCATGCGATGAGGAAGCAGCCGCATATCATGCTTCACTCGTACGCTCCTAGCCATACAATCGTTTCGGGCTGCGTTGCCTGAGGCTATTATAATTCCCTGCTGTTTCAGCGTTAGTTGAACCTCAAGTTCTCTCTTTTATAAGAAGCGTCTTTTATTGTGCAGTTGCTAGAATCTTTGACAAGATCACTCTGTGACCCCTATATTTTACAAAGACTTTGTTGGATATTTTCCTCACTCTTTTCGCCTGTGCTCCACCATGTGGGGATGTCTAATGATGGAAGTGCCACTTCGCAGGGGC
This sequence comes from Toxascaris leonina, assembly GCA_022844705.1. Lineage (NCBI taxonomy): Eukaryota > Metazoa > Nematoda > Chromadorea > Rhabditida > Ascarididae > Toxascaris > Toxascaris leonina. The sequence goes on along the minus strand of JAARMF010000162.1, from coordinate 98,138 downwards.
CTATATCTGCATTAAGATACACGTGAGGCTAAGAGCAGCTTCTCAACTCCGCAGACTTCCCTTAATTTCAAGGAACCATTTCGATGCAATCTTCTGCAGAGTATTCAGTCGGGGTGCTCTAAAGGTCCTGATGCATAGCGAGCTTACGAACATCCACTCATTTATTCAGCAGTATTCCCGACAAGACATTCGTCAGATGAACAAAAGATCTGATACCTTTCAGCTAAAGAATCTGCCTCCGTATTTCTCGTCCAAGTTCACTATAACACCCGGATCTATCACTTTCTTGCTATGGAACGAACATCGCAGATCATTCGCCTATCATAACCCTTTTCATGTTTTCGTTGCCGAGCTAGCCGTCTCTTTTATTTCTGTTCGAACACAACCTCAAATTCAACCAATCTCATGTTTCTCTCAATGCGCTGACCCATCTGGAATCCATTGTCATTGTTGAGCATTTGTTCTGCGCACAAAAAATTTCCTTATTAATATACCTGGAAAAGCAAATATTGGAGTCGTCAAGTCGAATGAAGAATTGGTTTAAAGAACATTAAATGCGCTTATTCAGTTAGCTATAACACGACACTAAAACTGAAGGTGCCTATAAGTGCGACATGCCTCATTCTGAAATATTCCACATCCGTCACGCTAAACTTCTGTTCTGTCGCAGAAATGCTCATCCACCGCGATCACGCTTGATCGCTCTGCTCGCTCCCATGTTTACCGAAGCGTTAGCACTTTTTTCATAACTGCACTGTATGCTTCAAACGCAAGTTACGATCGGCCGATATTTGTGCACACCTCACTTTTTTTGCTAGTTTCGACCTACTTTCTATATTCACTATGACCCAAACAATCCACCAAGGTGACAGAATTAGACAACGTACACTGCAAAGCTTTCAAGCTCTGTTGCTATCATTGGTAATTTCGCATGCGTAAATTATAATGCACTGTGCAGTGATTTCACGAACGATCACGATGGACTTAGGGTAGAACTTATTTTTTGATGGGAATATTCGCTTTCGCTCAGTTCCCTTGGGTTAAAAGGAAGCATTAGCCTTTTGAATAACGTGTGGCAAATGCACAAATTTTTTTACCGGCGCGATTTAAGCAGATGTCCTGAGGGATTACAGGCATGATATCTAGATCGAATGAAGCTGTGGTGAAACTCTTCCTTTGTAATCTTCCAATGCATCGCCCATTTACGATATATCTCGACAAATTTATCCAGTTATCTCGTTATAACCTTCATTGATAAATCTCTGCTTATACGAGATAGCAACGTGATTTCTTCCCCCTCGGAACGCCGAGAGCAGAGAGCAGTAATGGGAGGAGCACTGTTACTGATGAGAGGCTGTTTGAAGTGTTTACGCAGATTGTTTCTGCTTCACATTGTTTGCCATTTGAAAATATGGAATAGTGTTGATGCCAATATTGGCGGATGTGAAAGCTTTGCTGTGTACAATGTTATAGGATGTTAAATCATTCGCCTCTTTCATCACTTTTCTAGGCTTGAGGCGGGCGGTGGTACAGTGACTGGCTGCGATCCAGACTTCTTGAGAACTTCATTTCTTTGAATAATGTTGTCTAGATCAATTAATCACTGAATTTTTAAGAGATCAAAATGCGTCTAATGACAAGAAGAGCCCAAATTAACTATAGGGATTGATTTAAGAGGAATCTAATTTCAAATTCCCCTATATTCAACATCTGCTTCAAGCAGTACACATGGTTCGTACAGATTTTGTTAATGGTCTGCAGCAAAAAGTGAAAGGCGTTATATTTGGCTGCTCATCGCATTATCCGATCGATGGCTTACAAACTGTTTTTTGCGTTTTTTCGATGGCTGCTTTATGTTTATCCTATCATTGAGTTGTGTTATTTCTTTTCTAAAACATTTGTGGAACGCACACACGTAAGAATTTGATTTTTTAAGATTTGATGCGTCATTAGCTGCAGAGATATCGCAACAACCGACATCACTACGATAAGCGACGAGGTAGCTAGCTTGATAGGTGGCGCTCGATGGCGTCTCTTTGCTTCATTTTCAAATTATAACATCGTTCATCTTCTTTCTCTTAGAAACCGATGAGGCATTAAAATTCTATGGTCCATTCGTCAGCAATAACAGAGCTTGATAAGCATGCGTCACTACTCGATGCAATTTCGTCTCGGTTGACTTGACGATGTATGTCAATGTCAGCTGGCGAGTTTGTCGCCGACGTTTTTTGCCGATGATTCATCAAGAGGCATGGAATTCTCTGTGTGAACATCGGCCTTTGATATACAAATCAGTTGTTGGTTGTGAGCATGTTCCTTGGATTTGCTGCAAAATATTAACGTAGTAAGTCGCTGCAGGCATATAGATTACCACAAAATATAATCTAGAAATTAAAAAGCTCAATAGCTCTTCGAAATTTCGTTGGCCAAATCCGATTGCTTCACTGATGGAAGAGCCTGTGGCTGGTGATAAGTTGGTTTGTTGATTCAGCATACGGTCTATGGTAAAACGACCCAGTTGACCATTATGAAACATTTCCAAGTAATCACTCGAATAAACTCCGGCTGCTTGAGGAGGAAAAGATTGGCAAAGGAAGTCGGGTAAGTTGTAAAGTGTAGCACCGAATATACTGAATATGGTGCCATCGAAACATATAATCTTCCTTCATTTCACAGTCGAACAGAGGCAGTCACAGTGCCTGAACAGCAACTGTTACTTCATGGGCGTAAATGAAGAGGCGAAAGCTAAACCCGTAACTTCACTTACAGCAGAGCAGACATCGAAGAGAAATCATGGTTGCTTTGCTGCTTCGCCACGAATGGGAGAAATTATACCGATGAAGATTGCATGGATGATTTGCAATATTGAGTGGAGCAGAATTAACGCCAACTTTGAATTCCCCTTTTCGGCAATTTCTGACTTCAGACATTTGTTGAGATGACATTGTGGTTGCAACACGTACACTTGTGCACTGTCTCTGCATATCTGTCGGCAAGATAGTCGAATTCTTAAAAAGTGTTTTGCAGGATTGAAATGGGAATAAACAGCTCGACCGCGCTTTTTTACACCAATTTTGGTGTTTTCTCCATTCCATCAAAACGTAAAGCATCGTTGTTCTCAGCTCAAACTTCGATGCTTGAAAGAGCGGAGCGCAATTTTCTCGGTGTTCACGCCATATCCATATAATGCCAAGCCCTCTTCCTTCTTGGCTTCTACAGCACTGAAGCCGAAATCGCTAACTGTAGCGCATGAGCTAGAGTAATTCGTAACTGTTAGAAGACCTCCAGGCAGCGTGATAATCGCCTGGAAGCACTTGATAAAAATCTTATGAGTTATTGGAGCACGATATTCTACGTATGCCCCACCCATAATTTGAATGGCGTGACAATGGCGGGTTTGTTTGATGAAGCACCATATTAACAAGCTGATTGTGCAGAAGATGTGGTGGGGGAGACGGTGAAGCTAATAGTTCGGTCAAGGTGGAACTGATATCGATGATGCCTCAGTGATGCTAACAAAGCTGTAAGCGCAAGCCGGCAATTCATGAACAAGCAGATGTATGGGATTGACTGAAATGTTGACTTTGTATGTTCTTCTGCTCTGTTATTTTTATGTCTGCTTTAATTAAACACGCAATCGCAGCTCTTTGGATAATGAACGAATGGAGTTCAAAATGAAACGTTTATAGGTAATATTGGCTGTCTTATACATCTTCACGATATGCTCTACTGGTATGCAAACAAATGAAGAGGTAAGTGGATATCAGGATGGAGATCATATTCCTTTGTTAAGAGATTAGAAGGCCGCGGAAATAATACTATAGCATAAGAATGAGTGATCTCCTTCGAAAAGATTCCTTCCTGAATCGAATCATTCGTAAACTCTTGAAGAACACTAAAATAGCCATTATTACAAAATTGGCATTCAAAACATCACCACCATATGTGCGCAATTTGCTGTTTAAATTTATCACCACATCCGGAAAGACGTTATTTTTACTGAGTACTAGAGAAGTCTTAGGGAGGCCTTATTTGAAGTGTTTTGTAAAAGGATTCAGATAAGCCATATTTCTGAAGTAGTTTGTCGTACGGATGCACTTTTTCTTGTTGGTCAGTTCGAATTTTGAAAACAGAAGGGGAGATGGGGGGGGGGGGGGAGATGGTTGAGGATAAGGAGAGAAGGGAGAGGGCGACACTAGTTGATTCAGAATATGTTCACCTACTGGTAAGGTGTAATGAATATAGAGCAGTGATGATTACCACCAAATAACTAATGGATTTGAGATTAGCTGTTGCAGACGCGGCGTATTCTGGGCGCAGTGCTGACGATTATTCCAGATGAGAATGCTGATCTCGATCGTTTCCAGGTTATCATATTTGATGATACATTCAGGACTGATGTATCCGAAACAGAAAGGCGTCTAGAAATGTTTCTGACAAATTCTCATAAGTAAGTAACGAATTTCCGAGAAGAAAAGTGATCGATTGAAGACCCTTCAGGCTAACCAGAGAAGAATCTTCTGTGTTCCGTAAAGCAGAGTCTTAGGAAGGTGGCTTCATCGAGGAATTTTTAATCACTCTTTATCGGTTTATTTTGGCTGCCGCCAATCCTAGGCTCAGCTCTTCTGTGAAACAAATACTCTGTATGGCAATGTTTCGGGGATAACAAAGTCTTCCGAACTTCGCAAATCTTCCCTTGTTACAGATTTCTGTTCGCTTCATCTCGAAATAATTGCTTGCAGCGAAATAATAACGTAGTGGATTTGATGTGCAACGGAGGCAATTTGTTGCTCACATTTGTGCAACAAAACCGGACCACCAAATAAACTTCAAGCCACGTCAAAATTTATTGCATTCCTTTCATTTCAACATCAAGCAAAAGAACAATGAAAAAATAGCTAAATTTCTTCGCATAATGCTAATCTTCAATTAGAGATCTAGGGGCGCAATGATTGAGTTTGTAACAATCATGCGGAAACATGCGGTGGCAATAAACCCACTGAACCGTGAAATTGCCTGCAATAGCTCATATTGGGTGATTGAATTATGCGTACTTTGAAGCGCTTGCGTTGGCCCAAAGCAAATATGGTCGTGGAAACCGAATCAGATTTCAGTTCAGTGCGTTCGCTTCGATCTTATTAAAACCCTTCAACGAAAAAAAAGATCTGACAAGGTTTTGAAGCAGTGGAAGCAAAAACTCAAATTTCAATTACACGTTATTTAGAAATGTTAAAGTGGGATCAGGCTGATTTTTGTGCCTAAATTGATGCATAACGAATTGCTTATATCACATACTAGTTTAGAAAACATTTGCAGTTTAAATAGAATGCAAAATGTACATAGATTTTTCGTTGCATTCTCTTTTATTTACTGCTCCCCTCATCCAGTGAACGATGTCACCCGGTCGTTCCATAAAGCTTATATAGATGAAATCGGCAAGCGTAGAGAGAAGATGGATAGGGCTGAAAAGGAGAAATTGATAAGAAAAAGCCGAAAGAGTGGCAGCTCAAGATGAGTCGTCTTTTTCAAGAACGAAGTGGAAGCTAAATGCCTTTCTTCTAGTTGCACGCCATTCACTGCAAATTGAATAGCAAAAACAAAGGGGGTGTGTGAACGCGGAAACCTTTCCAGTCGTTAATATTTCAGAATATATGTATTCAACTCGCATCTGAATTCTATTCATAAACGTTAACGTGATTTCACTCTTAATATATAAATTCTGTGACCATATTATCATGACGAAGCCTTAGAAGCAAAAGTCATCCGTGATTGCACCTCAGGTCTTTTGCCTATAGATCATTTCACTATTATTTCCCCCACAGACAGGAGATGATGAAAACTAATTCATTTAATAGTCGTTGGGAATTTCACAGCGATAAATTCTTTCAACTTTTCTTGCACTTTCGCAGTTATGAAATTCGACACGAAGTCAAGGAAATATTCAGCATAGTGTTACGAAGTATTTCAACGTATTTTTGTTCCGAATTTAGAAAGTTCGCTTTCATTTGCTCAGTGGAAGAGGATACGCTCAGAAATGACGGCAGGTATGTATTATGAGTATATTTCAGATCGCATGTTTCGTGCATAAAATGTCAACACAATATATGTGGGGCATGACTGTTTGGCGAGCGTTCCCACTCGAAAGGACAACCTTTTTCACGGTTCGTTTCATAATTCGATAGCACTCTTGATGAGTCATTCCGGAAATTTTAGGCACCACATTCAACGAACAAATCGATCGATCGATGTGGTCGCACAGAGATCAAAGTTCAGATGGATTATGAAATTTTTGGTGTGAACGCTGTTACTTTTCAAATAAATGGCTTCCCATACACCAACACTGAAAGAGCGCTAAACAAGCATTTAGAATGGTTAAGTTCGTAAATGCAACTAATTTGATCAATTCGTTTTATCGCTCGTGGACCATGTCTTCGATACACATCAATGCTTTTAACAAGTTTGTTCTTTGATATTGAGAGTACCTTTGCTCATTATGAAAATATTCTTCAAATTTGGGCAGCCGATAGTACGGCTGTGCCCGAAACCAATAATATTTCGCTGTTAAAATTCACCATGCGTTTTCGGGATATCGAACAATGTTAACCTCCTTCACACAGAGATGCCTTCTTGCAAGTTTCTTATTTTTGGGGCGCTCGTTTCAATTTAGCATTAGCACCGAGTAATACACGATGAAGAAGGGGATGAGGCGGATGACCCATTACATGCATGCTCCCTCTTCTTTCCTTCCTTGTCACCTCACAAATCCTCATAAATTCTTTGTCACTTGATCGCACCGTTGGATGACCATGGTTCTATTTCAGCTAGTGAGCGTTATAATAACCTATTCTTTTCTACTGCTCAAACTCAAGGACAATCCAGCGGTGAGCCCGATACGAAGAAACTTACTGGCGAATTCTACGTCCTGATCTTTCCGTGCCGATTTCATTGTCATAGCGACCTCTGATACAGTAAGATCGATGAAATATCTCTTATATACATATGTAATGAAAAAGCATTTGTTGCTGAGGTTTTCGACTATATTACAATGCCACTTTCGATGCAACTGTTGATCGGCAGTAAGACAGAGGCCAACAGGAAGTAAAGGTCAGATTGCGGAGATCCGACCAAAAAGAGCGTGCGTTATGGCAACTCTACAACTTCCGAGATGTATCAGGAGCGATGATCACAGAACGCTGTCAGATGTCAGTGTCGGCAGCGAACGTCGAGATGATCGAGCTCTGAATCACATACCCAAGCTCCAGCTTCTTTCATGTGGTCCAGTTATTGTGCTCCGATCAGGTTCTTGTTGGCGCGACTTTGATGAATATCCATCTTGTCATGTTCTGCCTCTATCAGAGGCATCAACTAAGGTAAGGTTCCGCGGGAGCGTATGAACTCAGGACAGTCAACTAAAGTAGAAAGTCTTCAAGCAAGCGAGCCCGAAATCTTCTTTTTAGCGACGAAGCGCAAAATAGGAAGCAAAGTTTTTATGGACGCAATTAAAATATATATTCACAACAGAAGTCACCGCTCAGAGGCGTTATAATGGTCAATATTTCTCGATGTTCAACAAAATTTTACGTGCAGTGAACGACTTTGTAATTTAACGAAAATTTCACATGGGTCCTGGGATTAATGAAGGATGGCTGAGAAAAACGAGATTATTGAGGAATACCACTGCTTCATATTTCAGTGATAACTTTCAAAACCGTTCAGGCGATCGTTGACTCTGAGTTTACGATCTCTGTGGTGCAATCCATATCCATAGTTGGTGATGAAAACGTCGGAATAACTTTTTGAACTGTGGGGAATATTCTGATTTCCAAGAAGAAGACGAAAAACGTTGGCGTTCAAACAGCACAATGATAAGCAAAAAGGGGATGAAACAGAAGGAAGACAGCATTTTCACTGAGTCACTGTTACAAAAGCATTTTGTGAATCCATGCAAAATGTAGTACACTTCAAAATAAAGACTCAACATCGAATGATATAGATTATCGGTGCAGAAGTTTCCACTCACCGCCAGCGATAACTGATTACATTCTTATGATTATTGCCTCAAATAACCCCTTCGAATTGCATTTGGGTCATACAAAAAACCTTAACTTGCAGAAAAATTCACCCATATTTAAAACGAACACATCCAACTAGCACTAATCTTGGACGCACCAACTTTGGCAATTTGCTTCGACAAATCAGAGGTAATAGTCGCATCTAGTTTCAAGCCCGAAACACGTTGATAACATGGATGAGGAACCGTTAAAAACTGTCCAACATTGAGCACAAAATATGCAAAGAGGAGTGAATCTCGTTGACTTAAGTGTAAGCGTACGTGAAGCAAATTTTAAGAGAGTGTGAGCGAAACTCAAGTCGAGTCAAAAACAGCGAAGAAAAAACGCGAACAGATTTTTACCTCTGCGCTCGAAAATGTCGATTTCAATTTCATCATCTGGGAGGCAAAGTGAGGACTTCCAATCGGAGGAACGTATCTCCCCCTCGCCTCCCCTTGTCCTCCATTATTACTTCTCTCATCGTACCTTTTGCCAGTGACAAATAATGGGCTTCAAAAAAGTGGACCCAGTGCCAATCTTAGACTGCAAACAATGTAAATATTACTCTTGATTCTCACCCTTTTCACGATTATTGTTAAACTGATGAACAACGTTGCGCTCATTCGTTTTCTGAGATGCTTTCCCTCGGAAGCATTTATCTTGGGCACATTGCCAACTTCACATTAAAACATTCGCAAATGAACTTTACATAAAATATTCATAACTGAAAGTAACAAAAAGAAATATGACGCGGATTAATGGTTCGGCGAACCGAAATGACCGACGAGATGCGTTTTCAACAGTCGATGGCGGTGCGGTTTGTTCTGCGATATTGTGCGCAGCAATTCTAGTTACGTTAACCTTTTCCTCGATCACATCCCCCTCCTTAGCGATTTGTCTCAGTTCCTTCTTTCTCGCTTTCTCTCGCTCTGGTGCTTCTGAAATATTTTCGTTTTTGTGGCTGCTTCTCTATTTCGAATTCTACGAGAAGTTGGGGTTGCTTTCGTGAAGAGATTCTGTTTTTTACTGAATAAAATCTCAAGTGCGACACGACGCGACTAGCAGAATACGAATTATCTGCAGTATTTATCGATGTTATTGGCTATTCTTTTAGAAGTGAACAAGTGGAAACGGTTCCGATTAAAGGCACCTTCACTCGTGTCCAATACGAAAGAATTAGAAACAGTAGATTTATTGAGATTCGATACATCTCAGCTGAACTCATATTTTTCTCAAACTAGGAAAGGCCTCGAGTTGTTATCTGCCTCAAAATAACGAATGACCTGCACTTTTCCGAACCACAGGCCCGCCACAGTGCTAAAATTTGTTTTCGGAATCGCAAAAACAACGAATCGGAGAGACAAAAATTTGTGTCGAGAAATATTTCTGTTCCGATTGTTTCTGAGAAATTTCAATTTCTCTGAAAACAGCATTTATTTGCCTTATAGCATTTTGCAGTGCGCATTCGAATATATTAAACGCAGCACATTACGCTCACCTCACACGACTGTTTTGCAAAATTTAGAGAGCCCATATATGGCGTCGCAGCTCAAGACCAACTTCGAGGAACACACTGCGCGCCGCTGAGTTAACGCAAAGAGGAATTGCAGCGGTGTGAAACATTTTATAATAGCTCTACTTTAAAACGGCTTTTCCACTAAACAAGCTGAAGACCAAGAGTTACTGGTTTCTCTCTGCAGCGTTCAATTAGTGGATGTCCTAAATAGACACATTGCGATGTACTGATGGGGTCGGAACGAAAGCACTAACAAAAGAGGGACCGACAGCGAGGTGATGGATTACTTTCAGTGGTAAATATCCTAGCTCAATAGTACTTTTAAGCTGTCATCCGAGACGAGGCTCTTTTGAATTTTGGGACTCTTGACCTATCCTGAATCTTACGCCCACGCCCACCTACTTATTTGAAATCGCATTTTGCATATAGTGATGTTTTAAAAATTTTCATCTGAACGACGTGCTAACCTCATAAAGATGTCAAGGACGACATAAAGGAGGCAAAACGAAGCTGAACCTTTTGCGGGTTGATCGCTCTGGCGAGTTTTTTCCTTCAGTTTCATTTCTCTTTCCTTCGCCTTCACCTTCTTCAGCTGTTCGATCCATTCAACCTTACCACTTGATAATAGTTGCACATTTTTACCATATGTAGGCGGCTTTGTCTCTCCAACTGCTGCAATAGCGGCAGCTTACAGTTTTTTATATCTACTTCAAGTTTAGATGAGCTCAACTAGGATTAATGCACAGAGTAGAAGAATGGATAGTTGAAATGGCAGCCTTCACGTACGCAGAATTTTAGCCACATGCACTCCTAAAAATGATAGTATGAGGAATTTAGAGGGAAGAAGGTTCCTTTTCTGAAAGAATTCAAAAGTCCCTTCAAAGAAGGAACTTTTGTACTGATTAAAAAAGGGAACATCGAATGAGTTCAAGGTGCTACGAAAAACCCATTCGACTAGCTGTAACACAAACGCCATAAACTCAGCCATGCCATGAATGGAAGTTATTTCGCTCAAGGAGTCCTTCCAATACTTGTTCAACATTCCACTCCGAACAAGGTATTTTTATCTGCATTATCACACTGAGCCTCTAGCAGCTCTCTTCAACACTAAAACCCATTCCCAAAAATAAAGGTCAACGCTGCAGATTGAGTTGAATCAAAGACGAGTTGACATGTTGCTCATCCCGATTTAACAAGCAAGCTACATCTATTCAAATATCCACGGGAATCTTTGAAGGTCTTCTCAATTTCTGAAACAGCTGACGAGGTAATCTTTTAGCAGCACAAAGTTCAATCCAACCAGTTAATCTTTTGCTCTGACTATTCATTCAGCCATTCGTCAAATAACAGGTGGACATACATTTGCTTTAACATCATTTGAAATTATGCAGCCCTTAAGAATTGTTCCTATACGCGTTCTAAGAGCAATCAAAATACGCAACAACCAACCGATATCGCAGTATTTTCCGCCAAACTTCGGTGGACAGTCACAGAAGAACGTGGAAAATCCACGTGTTGTCCTACACGTCCCATTGTTGAGGCATGGATTCGACTCACAAGGCTCTAAATTCAGTATTGCATCAATCAATTCAATGATGTACCGATTGCAATATCCAACATTTTGGTTTTTTTCCAGCATCATAATGTTAACGATGACGTAGTTGGTATGATAGAATACGAAGAATATCAGAACAGGAGGGAAGATATCGTGACCACTGTGTTTCCATGATGCTTTTGCGAGATGCTCATTTAAATTTGTCTAATGTTTCGGTAATGTCAGAGGTCAGGAGCGACAGCGGTGATCGCTGTACACGATCCAAAAACTAGCACGAACGCGTAGCCTTGGTGATATGAAGTGGCGAAAGTTGCATAAATGAGAACAACCATCGCTTAAGATCGATGTCGTGAACAGCACAACGACGTGAGAGGAGTTGTAATGCAACTGCTCAATAAAGGAGTTAGGGGGTTTCAAGACACTTTTGAGACATACCAAATCAAGACACTCAACGAATTTTGAGTATAATGTAATATATGATTCTCCAGCCGAAATCTGCTACTAACAACTCATAATTAATGCCGCTGACTCAACAAAAGTGAATAAATAATAGGCGAAAACAGATTAAAAATATCTCACAATTTAAGTAAAACCGGTGTTCGACTGCACGGTCGTGACAGTGGTTGTGTGCCGTTATTTACACAGTGAATGGCATCCAATCGGTCGAGCTACTCCTAATTGCTTTCCCAATCGGACTTGCATATTCAATGAAACTTCATTCAAAAATCTCGCACTGATTTGCTGAACTCGCAGACAAATTTGCATGCTTATGAAGTTGATTGACGAGCAACAAGGAACCGCTCATCTTTTCTTTGAGAACTCGTATGCAACTTGCATGTGCATAGCATCCTCCATAATAACTCAAATTCAGTTTATGAGGCTTTATGAAGACATAAAAAGCCTTCTGTTTCTGTCACTTTCATTATGTTCTTTCCACAAAGCTCGGTGAGACTCATATATTTGATTCATCTCAGATAAGGTGATAAGGAACAGATGGAAGGGCTAAACTCTTTGGAACGGATGGTAGAGCCATCAAAGCGAGAAGTTTGTAGGAGTGAAAAAGCAGCCAAATGATTGCATAAATATAAAAATGGAATAAAATAAAGTTCCAAGCCAATTTGAATAACTGTTGCCTTCTGTGTTTCTGACACAGTTTATTATGTTTTTTGCACGATATGTTAGCAAAGAAGTACAAAGCGGAACCTCGCGCACCACGAAATTTCGCAACTCACTTGATTCGCAGAATTCGCCCCCATAGCCGATAGCGCAAAAGCACTCGAAGGTTGTTTTACTTCGGCCGGCCTTTGCACTGCATGTTGCACCATTCTTGCAAGGGTTCGACGAGCAAGGATCAAATTCTGTAATCGTCACGTAATATCTCTGTGAGCAATTTGTTGCTTTGAAATTATTCTGATGCTAGAAAAACACACGTATGTTTGGCTTGTGGTTACCCTAAAGTGGTATGCGCATTCGAGAACATTAAACAAGTAGAAAATAATTCCTTTCCTTGCACCGTCTTCACGCGAATCTCCGTTATTGTCGCAACTTTCACCAAACGTTGCCCGAGCAATCTTATCCCTCGAAAGATTACTAACGTGAGAAAGGAATGCTTGAAATGTTTCCCATTTCTATTAGCCTTTTTGCATTTGCGGCAACGGGGAGATCCATGTAGTGGAACGACCGAAGAGGCCAACCCCAATTTGAATGGTCACATAACTGCTCCGTGGTGAGAGGGATAGCATGTGCGGTAACAATCTTAGAGCACATTCACCCTCGTAAGTTCGAAGTAGAAGGGTACTGAAATTAAGACGAAGATTTTGACTGCAAGATAACTGGCGTTATTACACATAGTAAAGTTTCCAGCTAGTTACAATAACTATTGCTTTCTTCCTTTCTGACAAACACTACTGTGAGCTCTTTGGTCGATATATTGGCAAAAAAGCACAAAGCAGCACTTTGCAAAGATGCGCTCATAATGCCTTGTGTTGAAAACAGCAATAATAGTAGGCATTTCCAGAAAAAATTTAGTTCTTTGGTAGTCGCCCAAAGTCCCTGTTGAAGACACACCACTGCGTTATCCGCCCTTTCTCCCCTTTCCCCCCCCCCCCCCCCCTCTTGTGAATTTTTCCCCTCCCTTTTTTCTCCGAATAGTTCACTTTACCAAGTGAAGGTAAAGATAAGATTAGCTAAACTACATGAAAAGTCAACGAAAAAAAACAAACTGACCAATTTTCTCGGTGCAGTTCGCATTCGTATATCCAGGCAAGCACTTGCAATAATGTGTGTTTTTGTTACGGTCGAAGTGACATGTGCCGTTGTTTTCACAGGGATTTGTGACGTCGCAAATGTTCGTCACATTCGGCTCTGCAAGGATAAAACAGTTTCGATATTCTGTTAAAAAATTATTAAACTTACGCATGCAATTATTTGTGGCATCATATAAACGTCGAATTCTTCACTAATGAGGAATTTTCACGGTCGAATTTTCATATAAAATGTGGAAAGAAATCAAGAGAGAAACTAACGGAATATTTTGCCGATCTCTTCGATCATTTTGTGTTTGTCTCTGTGGTGCCACGGCATGTGCGCTGGAAAAGAGAATTCAAAGCGATTGATGGAAAGTTTATATTCCGATGACACAAAATGGCTTTTAGTCGTCAATCTGAATACAACTCGTATAGGGGTTGTGGAAAAATTGATAGGACGATATAGTATGTTGCAGGAGATGCCGGTTCGTTGGAAGACGGTATGGCGTTCTGTGCTGGATTACGAATGTGTCTAGGGGTGAACAGGCCCAGCACTACAAAATATCGTCTGTCGGAGGGAATGAAGATAATCACGAGACATAATTGTTGCAAATATGATGGAATAAGGTCGTAAACATGGCCGGTCGCAGAAGTGGTTTGTCATAGCAAGATATGAAGTTAGAAATCCCGAAACGAGTATTACATATGAGGACGTCATATAATCTGAGTGGGAGGCAGCTTCCATACACAACTGCACCAAATGGTTGCTTGCAAATTCAATTTCAAATCATGCCAACATCACTAAAAATAACGTTCGCATCTATTTTGCAATTTTGGGGTAGCTATGCCGCTTAATTTGCAATGTTCGCACACACCACATCCGAGCAATTGCAATGCTTGTTCATTCACGCGCGGCGCCATTTCACAACAGAACACGATAAAAAAAGCTGCCCGCACGAGCAAATATCAGGTCCCAGAGCACTGAACGATGCTCGAGGCGAATGATTGCATTACGCTGTCCAGTACATCAATGAGCTTCTTGCAGTTCTATATAATTTTTAAGACGAGTAAGCAACGTCGATCCAAAGAATACGCTAATGGAATGCAAAGTTTTGATTATTCCCGACAAGAAACTAATTAAATAGAAATGCACAAACTCGACTCCCTTACAGTTTTGCTTTACCGAAAATCTCCAAGACAACCTGTTCAGTACTTTGCAATAAAGAAATGTGGCACATCTAATTACCATGAATAATAGCCGAGTTGATCATGCTGAATTAAGCGCTGCTCTACAACCATCGCCTCCCGAGATCAACTCTGCGGTCAAACCTGAGATATGTCTAATCACTCCACCGCAAACATCTGTCTAGTCCTATAGGACAGTTGGAATCATCGCACCGTCAAGCCATCATGCATGCACTAATTTTTGCCAAGTTTACAATTTGACATCTGTCCGTCGAATAATCGTCGTGCTAGAGACCCGACTGAGACAGAAATCGTATCAAGTGTAAGCGCTCAGAAATGGACTTGGTTATAACAAGTCGAGAGAAACCTAAGACAACGAACAACCAAGGAAGGTCAAAGCTGCTCAAAAATGGTCGTTCATAGTGCTCAAGAGACAATCAACTTTCTCTGTCCGCTAAAAAACCCTCGTTTTTTATTTGCCAGAGAGAAAGGCGCACTTACGATCTTTACGGGTCGGCTCCTCGCATAGTTGCATACATGTCATTTCGTCCTGGAATATATTCTCGCTCTCACCTGTGCACCCGTCATACCAAAACCCAACACATTTCTGAAAACAAGTGATGTGCTCAACAAAGAAATACAACGAAAAGCGATTCGCCTTGTTCAATCGTAAGGGACATACAAGCCATCCCGGTGTCCACTGCATGCAAATACCATCACAAACGCCCACATAACAATGCTTGTTGTGTTGCTCTGTTCAGTTCATCAGTGGTGAGTACAGAATGCTGCATCATCAAGTAAATCACCCACTTTTCAATGATTTCTTATAGCTACGGTATCGCCTTTTTGAACTGCACTCTCTCAAGCAGTATTATATTAAATTTGGTCCACAATTTGCATTTCTTCACAATACTGCATTGCTGTTTCATATCTGCATTTATTATAATTATACTGCTCGCACGTCTTGTAGATTCGCCATTTCGTTCTATCCCTTACTGCTGATTTCTCATGAACGCACATCAATGACTGCCTCTTTCATGTGGTTTTGCTAATTTGCGCTGTAAGAACGCATCGTTGCAGTGAGAATACCTTTCCTCGTGAACGCAAGTCCGTCTGCACATTAGCTTCAGCTCAGGGACACTGAACCTAGAGTTCAGTATAATTTGCGCAACACGTCAATTCGCTCGTTTGACCCTCTCTACTATACGTGGTGTTGACTCATCATTCTCGAAGTCAGTTGTTGGCAGTTGAACATGGTAAGGATTTCTAAAAATGCACGCAACTTCCACTGGTCAGCATCTCATTTTACACGAGGTTAGTCCCGGAAAAAAGAATTGTTTGTAGAACATCTGCACGAAAGATTGTAACACTTGAAGTAGAGAGACATTGTTTCGAATATTTTGTTTTTGTTGGCGGTCCGTGAAATTGGCTGGTCAGACGAGCGAAATGCAAGAGCGCATATCATGACAGCTCCTATGACATGCTTCTTTACTTTTCAAATGTTTAGTGTTATATTGATAAGTTGTCTTCTTAAGCTCTCCACTATACACTGACTTCTTTCCGCCACTTCATCGCAGCTCATTTCGACCATTTTTATTAAGCCGCTACAAGCATCAGTTATTCCTACTGACCAAAACAGGATTAAGCAAATTCCGCTTTTGCGCCTCTATAAATTTTCTTGTTGTTTGAAGAGCTGCCTCAGTAAAGTTGTTTGAACTTCATCAATATTGAACGTCGTGGTGTGCGAGCACTTAACTGTCATCAAATAGGAATTGCTATACGCTTTGATTGTTGAGGAGCAAAAACTTAGAGTGCGCGATATGAGGCGTCGATGTTAAATTCGCAAAAAACTGAAACATCGTTCATCTCCGTATAGGAATTGTTGGCAAAAATATGTGACAATGATTCATTCCGCATTCCGAGAAACGATATATTCTCTTTCTTGAGAAGGTGACCACTAACTTTTCTCTTTCTCTGAGAAGTGATTAATGGCAAGCCTGTTGAAATGTTGACATCTACCACAAACAGTCGAGACAGTTTTGTCAATTTAACAATAATGATCGAAGTAATTGAAGAAGATGATTAATCTGAGAATCGGATACGGATGTTGTAGCTTTCTCAATCATTGAACGCTTTTTTCAAACATAGAGTTTACATCAGTTCACACAACCCGAAAAGTTTGTTTGTTACGCACTACAGGGAAGCAAGAAGGTAATTAAGCGAAGGTTTCTTCACGGCGTAACAACGACACTTCTATAGGCTTTGCAAGCAGCATTGGCTGACATTCTCAAATACAAATATGGAGTTTAATATTATTACGAATTCTGTCCACAGCTCGGCGATCTATTTCCCTCTCTTTCACGACGATTCGAGCACAATAATTAAGATGCTAGAGTAATGAAATAGCGTGCAACCTTCGCAGTGGACGAGACACAAATGTTCATTTATTTAAATGTTGATAAAGTGTGCGAGTTCCTCTTATCAAGATATGGCAACTTTTGCAAATTAACGTACCCAAAGATCACAGAGATTTTCAGGGAAGCGAAATGAAGTTTGATGGATCATCGTTGTGAGTTGTAATTCTTAGGAATCAAAAAACTTCAAGAGTTGATTTCATTAATATATAGGAACAAACTTGTGCACACATAGACAAAAGGCATGCACAGCATCATTTCATGTAGTTTTGTGCTTCCTCTGAAAATATAGAGGACATCTTAGAAGCTTTAATTATTTTATGTCACAAACACTCTTCTAGACAATCCCTTAATGGAAGAATTCAAAGACGGTTCGTTTTAGCTCAAGTATTTCATCGATCGAATTCCTGGATCGTTAGAATCGAACTTGAAGCGCCAATTGAACTTGTTCTCAGAACAAACGGTCGTTGATTAACTCGTTTCCATAATATAATGATAATATCGAAAAATGCGAAGCTAAGTGGAACAGCATATAGCTGGAGTCATGATAGCTTACCTTACGATGTTTATCGAAGAAGAACTGTTGCCTCCACCGACCACCACTACATTCGTCTCTGTAATGCTCATCGAAGGGTTCAAGGCACGATCCTGAAAATGTTGATTGGTTGTCTGGCACAACATTGGAAACAGAGCTTCTGCTTAGGCCACTGATAACTGTAGTCTGCACAGCAACATTGCCGCGCATGTGGTCCATCAGCTTCACCATCGGACACTTTAACTGTGGATTTTGTTTCTCATAAAACGTCACGAATAGCATCCTTTATTACGGCGCAAAATGCAACGAGTCAGCCACATCACCTCTCCCTTCTCATTAATGAATTAGTCAAACATTCATCCCTATTTAAGTTGCTGAGATATGCAACCGAATTGGAACTCTCTTGTGGTGAAACTAGGCCGATGACATCTCATGATATATATCGGATCATCTGTTGCAGCCTTCTCGTGTGGACTGTCCAATAACTTTTCGAATTCTCGACACGGTAACTAATGAAAAGAGAAATATTATTCATAATCTTCAGCTTGAGGGCACATAAGAATAACATCATCTTTTCCTGTTCACTACATTTGTATGTTACCATCATATACTTACGAAGAATGGTCATTATGAAAATCGATGGAAAGAACATCAAATTATCAGCATAAGCGAGGATTTCTTTTGCTACAAAGTGTTTCAAATGTTTCTATGATTTGCATAGTTTTCACTAAAACCTTCGACATTTCTAAATGAAGTTGAGGTTTTCACTGTTTTCATTTCCGTGAGTGCGCTTGTTGATTACTTTTTTCTTACGACACCTTCGGATTAGTCAGCGAAAATACTCATGCAAATTTTTAGGGAATCTCTGCAGTTCGGTTCACTTCAAAAAGAAAAGGTAGTGGCGTAGAATATTTAGCAGCTGACGTGGGCATGTTTCTTGCCCACATTGTGGCCATGACTTATTTGAAGCAGAGCTTGCACATTTATAAAAAGACGTTATGTAGAAGCAGGTCGAAACCACTCAACCAGAGTTGAATGCAGAAATACGAGGAACCACTGCAGCAAATTTATATTAAATGAAACATAACTACCACCCTTCAGACTTACCTGTAATGGTTACAGATAAGTATATATATATATATATATATATATAT
>JAARMF010000162.1:55750-79166 GCA_022844705.1 Toxascaris leonina | reverse complement strand
TATTTTCTAAAAGGGTTGAGGAGGCACGGGTTCCGTATAAGCGTGCATATGCATAAATATGCTAACATTTGCTCATAAGTCCTTTAAAAATATTCCCTAGCCAGGAATTCATCCGCGTATCCATCCGCGCAGTTTTCGAAACATTGGACTTTAATATACGTGATATGCTAAGAACCATGCGGTGCCAAACGTTGTCAAACCCACTTTTTTTTTCATGGTTATAATTAGTAATTGCATTGTATCAGAAGATATTGCACCCTTTGCACTAATACCATGTATAGTACAATACTGCACCAAACAAAAGTTCGCAGGCGGAATATAAGTATAAAACAGCTTGATTTTTGGAGGGCGCCAAGAAAAATCATATTGAAGTGATTTTTTGAAAACAGCTGCAAGAAAGCGATATTTCCATCGTTCTTATATCTAAAACATACTTCATCCAGAAAGATTCGAAGCAGTGCTCCTACACTTTTACAGTCTCAGGGTGGAGCGTTGGTTTGAGCGTCCTCTATAAAGCTAACGCACAACCCGCTGTGCCTGAACAAGGTGCTTGCTATATGTGAAAATGTAAACGACTAGCATGATAATTTTTGCAGATTGCTCACCATACGAACTGTACATTTCTGCAGGTGAGTTCATTCCTGCTTATGTGCCGACTGTGGCTTGGTGGCTTGCCCTGAAATGAACTGCTAGGCTGCTCACACAAAAGTTGCGTTGTGGTGTACGCACTGTTGCAACAATACTTTGCGTTCTGTTTTTAACGTTGACCGATTTGCGACGTTCGCATAGAAATTACTTCAATGTTATTTCGATCTCTGCCATTCTGACCTTTCTTTTCGGTTCTGCAGTACATTCCCCAAGTGGCATCTGCTCAGCTGCAATATGTTGGCGATCAAAAGACATCGCTGTCTTCATCTCGGCCTTTGATATATTGTTGCCTTTCTACATTAACTCTGTGCACTTTAGGAACAAGCCTTTCTCCTATCGTGAGTTGTCTACATGTGGAAATGTGGTAATGTCTGTATAATTTGACTGCGGACACGGCGAAAGGTCGCCGGCTTCGATGGACGCGAAAGAAGCGCGAACAGTGCAAATTAGCGACAGCCCATCGACAGTTGCATCCTTTCGTTTTGATGGAGACAATAATGATTTATTCCGGAGCTTGTTCCGGTGATTTTAAAAGTTTCATCCACTGACCACACTTTTCTGACGGTTTATGTCTATTGTACATACCAATGAAGTGACTTCTGTCGTCCCATTCATCATAGCAAGAATAACCCAAGGTACAAAAAGCACAGTATTAGCATTGTAGTTTTGGGGCTGAAAAACTTGTATGTTATTGTACCAAGTATTTATATTATAGGCATAGCAAACTGGACATTTAAAAAGGTGGCAGAAGTATAGTATTGTAAAATCTGTTGCAGAGAAGTACAAGGAAGCATTATGCCAAAACATTTGCTATAATAACATCACTAGCCACAACACTTCCTTAAATACGCCTCACCTTCAGCTAGTAGAGGTAGAAAAATGGCTGCACGAGATTAAATCACTGTATTTCCGTAGAGATGTTATTTCTTAAAGAATTATCAGAGTACATCGTAGCAATAAAATTCCTGAGGCATTCAAGCTCTAAATGGGACGGGTTGTATATTTTTCATGTTGAAGCAAAAATTTTTTGCTCGAAGGCTTTTCTCGTCGACTCAACATTCTCAGTTGTTTATTTCCTGCTAAATGAGCGCTTGAGCTTGTCGCAAGTTCAGCGCTTATTTCGAATATCACTACTCTGTTTTCTGTTTACAGCACGACATCAAGCGCGTTCTTCGGATGCTCATTTTCTGGACTCAGTATAAAATGTGAGAAACGTTTTGTCCGCTCATCCAGGGAGTTTCAACCGCAAGTTTTCACCTGCAGAACACACCAGGATAATGCCATGCCAATATAGCAGGGAATCAGAAAGCTCTAAAGTTCGAGTTTTAAAGTCTTACATATGTTCACGATAATCCGTTAATCTTTGCATAATATACTGGCACCGGAACTGCATATAAAACGGCGATTGCATGCGCATCGATTGAAGGAACAATGCATTCCTATGCGTTCGAGATGAACTGCTGGCAGTTTAGGAGAGGCGGGTCAGCTGATAAGGGGATTTGTAAACACGGGCAGCTACACAGCCCATCCGGTCTGTTTCTCCGGTTACTCATGGATTTAACTCGTCCAGAAAAGTCGCGTCGAATCTAAGTGAATCCTGAATCAGTTTTATGCAAATGAGGTAAATTCGTCTGAAAACTTTGAATTGATCCCTCAGCGCGCCATAAAAGTTTTCATGATATTTCTTAAACGAGCTCATGAAACTAAATGTGCAAAAAAATTTGTGCGAACAAATTTCAGCAATGACGTTAACAACGAAAGAGCATACTCGATTTGTACAGCGGTTGTTCCTCGCAAAGCCATTGGCACGTTAGCAGATCATCAAAAATATTCCTCGACTTCGAAGAACACCCGTCATACCAGAATAAACGACACCTCATCGATGCGTGATCAAAGTAGAAACGTTGCTGCCAATTCCCTTAACAAAGCACATCACTCTCAGCACTGATTTCAGTGATGGTGTACTTTTAAAGGCAATATTTCAACAGTTGTTCTTCACTTCATCCTAACGCTTATTTAATAATCGTTCTACTTAGCAAAATGAACGCAGCCAACAACGCGACTCTTCTTCCACACACCTATGAAGTGTAATATGAGGCAAGCCACTGTCAATGCCTCTCCTAGGAAATCAATTTTGTGAGATTTGTAGCAAAGTTCCAAAAAAATTTAAAGGACGGTGAGGATAACCATAAGACAGCAGCAGAATATTAATTCTGCGATCAACAGCAAGGAGGAAGAAGAAACAATTTTATGTTTCTTTGTAAACTCTGTGGAAAAACAGTTAGGGCATGTGGGCATCACTGTGGCTAGCCTCAACTCAGGAACCATTAAAGGAACAGTATGAAATCCGGCACACATATTGTAGAATGATCTGTAGGAACTGCAAGATGAATCCAAATGTGTCAGTGATATCCCATATTCTTCAATATTTATTTATAGCCGACTGAACTATTTGATGAGGTGAGTGGAAAGCACATGTTCATATGGTGTCACCTCTTATGGTGCGCCGCTGTGCTTGTCCGGCCCAATAAAGAGATCTTGATCACTCTGTCACATGTTTTTTCTTCGACGAAGCCGAATCTGGCAGTATTTCGACATTTGAAATCGTTTACGACGTCGAAGTTTGTTAACAGTAACTTATTCTAGTATGAAAGGAGTAACCCTTCTTACCAGAAAACATCAGCAGCGACGTTGAGATAAATACTCCCATTTAGGAGATTCCGTAAGTTAGGAGAAAAATTTAGCAAAAAAGGCGCTAAGAACTCATTTCGGTGACTTCAGAAATGTGGTGACCGACAAGTGCTTGGTAGCTAGCCACCGAACTAGACTTGCCACTTTTTACTTCACAGTGCTTCATGTGCCAACATTGATCACTCGATGCTTTCAGCTCCAAAGTTGGCTTATGCCACTACATTCGTAGTGCTGCTGTGATATGCTAGCACAGTCTATGTCTGTAATGCCACTTTACCGTCGGTCTCCATTGTTGCACTTTTAAGGTAGAACAGAGGCATTGGTCGGTAACATGATATCTGAGTTAATTGGAGGTTGACACAGTTTGTGGACAGTTACACTCAACGACAGCTTCTAGATGATCTCACGTCATCCGAACGCTTAGTAAACAATTCCCTCGCTTGGCTTTTCTCATTGGCGGTCTCTGTGAATTTACTTACAATCAGATCACATGGAACGTTGCTCTCAAAATTGGACTGTTGATGCATAAGCGATATGATATTACATTCTTTACAATGGCCAGGAATTAATCGTAAATAATAAAAAAGAAGTCACTACGGCCAACGCTTGCACGGATCACTGTCAGTTCTTCCAGTTGAGAAAAATTGAATCAATTCGGAACATTGAGTTGATTTTTTTTGTTGAAACTGAGGGAGAGAATAACAACTGAAACGAATGAAGGAACGGTAAAAAGGAAACGGAAAATTCAGAAACCATTTTTGGAATCGATGTATAAATTTGCTCCCACATCGTTGTCTTGTGATATGGTGTTCCCTGATTTTCGAACGTAAAATGTACGTCAGTGCATTTGTATTTAATTTCCCTTTTACAGCAAATTGGGAAATTTCCGCGTTTGTTCGGATTTTTACTGGAGAGTCAAACGAAATTTGATGGCGAAAATGCTTTTCCTCTCAGATGCTGTCTGAAAACAATGTCAAAAAGTTTGTGGTGGACGAAAAAAGCCTGTTTGGAAAAAGAGAAGAAATAATTAAATTCTCAAATTCGACAGTGAGAATATACCTCGCAATGAACATAACCCGTACATCGGGTCCCTTTGCTATGGGAATTATTTCGAGGGAGAGGCGGGATCGGAGCACAAGATTCAGGTGCCGCTTGAACGACAGCAGCAAAATATGGATGTATGTGATAAAGACAGGGCACTAGGTAACAGGGCACATTCACAGAATATCAGAACGCCTTAGATAATGCACGGAATATTTATTCTCAGAATTTTCCATTCAGTATCGATGCAATTCAACATTAGTGTTGCAACGAGACGATTTTTGCCATCAATGAATCGCTAGAAATTCGATCAATATTTATAATATAAAGGGAAAGTGAACCAAAAAAAATTGCATTTAACACTATGAAAGCATCATCTGAATTGCAGCGGGAGTACTCTCAATTGGCTTTTATTATAAGTGCTTGTTATGGTTTGAGAAAAGAAAAATGAAGCTGTGCTACATAATATTTGCGCGAAAATTTTCCCGAAGGAACGATGCAGAGAATGAGTTCTTACCGTTGAAGCACTGATTGCGATAATTGGTGTCGAACTTATCCCAGCAAATTTCTGAAGCAGAAATCAAACTGACAAAAACAGTGAAGAACAAATAAATGCGCATAAGGGCGGATGCTGTCGCATAACCGCGCGAGTGAAGCCCGGAATCGATGCCCCTTTCGAGGAGGGATGTATGATGCGATTCTAGCAAAACATTCGATGGCTCTTTGAATCCCATGAGACCACGCCCACACCTGAATCCATCACATCCTTGCCCTACCTCAGTCAAATGGTGTCTACTTCGTTCGCAGAGTGTAAAAACTTCAAATGTCACCTAAAAACTCAGTCTCGCAAGATTCATAATAACACATGTTCCATGAAATTCAAAACTGAGCAAAACTTTTTAAGCTAACAGCATCAATGTCGCTACCACCAACAGGATTGGAGAAATTGGAGAACTGATACTCTCCCAAACTGCGTAATGCGCAGGGAGAATTCTACTACAGCATTTAACAACGTACTCTTCCAATAGCATAAATGCTTGAGACCCATTCACCCATCGACCCATCCCTCTCTCACCCTCATTCTTCCTCTCTCGCACCCCTACGAATTCCGCTGCTAAGAGTACGAAATTTGGAAAACTACTTATAGGAGTGAGCGTCTTGGTATAAGATAGATAATTTTTTCCGAAACAAGAGAACTTGACGTCTGAAATATTTTCAGATGCGGGATGTTTCCGTAGGGAGTGATTTAAAGATCTCCATCGATAATTTCTGCGCCACTTTGGTTCTGCATGTAATTCTTTATAGTTTATTATCATTCGTATTTGAAAGGGGCTCTCACCCGCATTTATCAGCTTCAAATCTGTCAGTGTTGATTCTAGCGTCTCAAGCTTAGGAATGAAATCTATTGTTGTCTTCTGCATCGAACTCACGAGGACGTCACTCATCGCACAATTGATGTTTCTCAACATTCTCAGTTTAGAATACTGTCTTTTTAACAGACTCTGTAACACTAAGAATGAAACAACGCATTTCACTAACTTTATTGAAACATGCAGAGAGAAAGGAAGCAAGTTCAGGAAGAGCTGTTCAAATGTTCAAACTGTGGCTGTGAGGAATTTTGTCGACGATGGGGAGAAAAAGCTCAACAAGGAAGTGGCCTTCTCAGTGGGGTGCTTAATGCACCGCTTTGTCAGCACTTTCAGCTAATGCGCTCTCCTAAATCGCAATCATTATAATCGATTTGTGTCCAGCACTCCCCAAACTCTACTCCACACAGCGTTGCTCATTTCGTTGGGTTCTGCTCTTGCTTTGATTACTGTCTACTCGATCCTCCCATCTTCTGCTGAATCACCTAAGCAGTGTTTTCAGTGTATCATTGAGCGTTTTTCGGAAATAAATGCAAAATAAAATGAAGGGATTTGTGGATAAGCATGCGCAGCGGTCATCGATTCCAGATTGTGTATAATCACTTGTCAAAGAATGCGATCAAAATGGCATATTCGGACAAAACACAAGTGCGAGTTTTTGGCTGGAAATCCCGCTCAGTGAGGGCTGTCACTAATCGAGAGCCATATGTCCTTATAAACACGGCTGGACTTATTTGTAGATGCAGCACATTGGAACAGAAAGCAATCTAGCCCCAATGTTTGAAAGAAGTGAAACTGTTCAAAGGTCATTTCAAAACGTACTGAGATCACCACTCTACAACGCTGCAAAACTCTACGGATGAATTTCTTTGATTGACGGAGCATTAAAAAAAGGATGAATTGCGATGCGGTGATGCAGGATACATCACTCGATAAGGAGGTGCTAATTTTCCTAAAACGATATGAAACTAAGATATTCTTGAACATTTCTCAAGCACTGTCTTTGCCACAGAAGAAATGAATGAAGCTAAGGTAGAAATGAGAGAGCACTGTTGTCTTTAGGGCATTATTTTTGAG
The DNA here is from genome assembly GCA_022844705.1 of Toxascaris leonina. Taxonomy (NCBI): domain Eukaryota; kingdom Metazoa; phylum Nematoda; class Chromadorea; order Rhabditida; family Ascarididae; genus Toxascaris; species Toxascaris leonina. The sequence goes on along the minus strand of JAARMF010000162.1, from coordinate 72,342 downwards.
TATTATATGACTTGTGTGATATTTTTAAGCGATATTTTTATATATTTTCATGCTGCTTTCATAGGCAACGTAGAATTAAGAAAACGAGCTCACCAGCTCTGGCAAGAGCGTTGCTCATTTCGCACATTGTCTCGCACGTTTCAAGGCTCGAGAAAATGTTTCTCGACGTACCTGGACATCCATCATACCAAAATAAACTACACCGTTTTGTATGATGGTCCAGGTAATAGTGTTCTCGCCAATTTTCTGTCCCGCACTGTTCCTGGTAGCCACGGTCGAACGAATCCAAACATGCGTCTGCAATCAAAACTTTTCTTGGAATTAAACAAAAGCAGGAATGATAATGCCTAAGGGTTGCAGACATATCCCTTTATGCAGACATATCCCTTTATGTAGATTATGTTTATGAGTGTTTGTGCACAACCGCATCATCAGCATCCTGAAGCACAGATGAATGAGCCACAATGATTTAGCGATCGTCGAGAGTCTGCATCTAATTTCTGGATCCTTGAGCCGACATCAAAGAAGATAGCCTCAATGGAACGATCGCGTGCGGAAAGGGCTATCGTTTCAAGAATTATTCGGCGCTTTATGCTGCTGATGCTTCAAAAGGTCGTTCGCGATCAAAAAACGATTCTGATGGCAATAGGCGATTCTTTGGCGTATATGCCAATAATTGCAACAACATAATAATGTTTTTCTCATATTTCGGTATTTCCATTTATGATTCTCTCTTGCCTCACTTATGCGTACTCCACATTTTTGCCTCATCGAATTTCACCTTTCTTTGGTTATTTATAATGAAAGCGAAAGCAGTTGTCATTTGTAAAGCTGAAATTCATAAGCGGAAGAAAAACTCACTATGCATTGCTCACTTAGTTTCTGAGAAAAGAATTATTGCGTTATTTATACGAGCTGAGTTATCGCATCACTCTCATTCGCACACTCAATTTATGACTCGTATTACGCATTATGCACTCCCCCTTCGTTGCTCACTTATCCATATTCGCTAACTCCACTCACGTTTCGTACAAGGCAAATCTTTCCCTTTTTCAGCAATTCTCGCTAGATAATTGTTCGAATTTCCATTAGTCAGTCAACTTTTGACTGTATTTTTTAAAGATGGCGCTCAATTGAGTAATGGACATCGCCAACAGAAAAAGAAATTTGACTTGGAATTATGGCGCTCAACAGCTCAAATTTTGCAATTCACCCCTCATTTGTACATGGTCAATAAATTCTTACCCATTATGTTCTCACGACAAATTCAACAGCATCGCTGAACCTTGTCGGGAATGGCGAATTGGTTTCATAACTTCATCCTCTTCCAGAAATTGCAACTTTAATTGGCGGATTGTAGGCCAGGAAACTTCTTTATCATTTCAACATGTCTCAACAGCAACTGATTGAAAATGAGCACATGGTTGAACATTTTCAGGATTGTATGTTTCGAGAGAAAATTGACTCCTTTTCGATGAAACGGAGGTTCCGAAAAATGACGACCTGTGTGTTAAGTGATATACCTGTTTCCATTTGTCAAAATGGCCGCCGCTTCATTTCTGTCATATCAGCATCTTGGAAAGCTGGACAGTAAACACAATTCAGGCGCAATTTGATGTCCTTTCGCCTAAACACCACATATTCCTGAACGACGAGCCTTTTTTTAGCAGTTATTTTCGAATGAATTCAATTGCAGCTCAATGCATACAAACACAGTTCATATCACACTTGCGTATTTCGTAGAAAATCCATTGCAGAGGTGAAAGAGGCAGTTGGAAGACAAACTTTACTTTTTGTAGTTGTGCAATTGTATCCGTTTCCGGCGAATCCAGGCAAACACTCGCATATAAACGAACCGTCAACATTACGACATTCAGCATTTTTGTCACAAACAGGCGGCGCACGTAAGCACTCGTTCACATCTGAAAAGCTTAGACTCATTTCTTTACAGGTGGATAACACAAAACGGCAGAGTAGAGAGCTCTTCTTTGAAGGCCGAGTAGGATTTGTTAGATAAGCACAGCCTCAGCGTTTCACATCGTGACGCGTCTAGACAGTGTCGCAATTTCGGTGTTCATTTACATAGAGCTGTTTCACATTCATAACTCTAAAATACGAAGAATCACATCGTTGACTGATCTCAAATGGCTTCATCATATGCTGAATTTGTCGTTGATCTTAGTATTTGATCAAATTGAAATGACCAATAAACTATATTCGTATTGTGCTTTGTGTTTTGTGTGTGGTCACTAATGCGGCCAGCAAGTGGTCAGTGCCATGTACGAGGAGAATGAGGTTTATCACACTCAGCCTCTTGATCGAACTTTTGAAGACAACTGAATAATAGCTTTTAAAATATGCGACAATGAATGTGTTTCATTTCACTGAGAATAAGGTGCTATTGTTCATGAAAAAGCCATTTTTGCTTCCTTATAGACTACAATGACAGAGAAAAAAGTTAAGATTTTAATGTGTTAGCACACTGTATTTTTCAAGGCTTTCGCCTTTCCTCCTTCCCCTCCCTAATTCTACCCGTTTTATAGGTCTAAGAATTCGATGTTGTTGCTGCCTGTTGCTTGTTACGTTGAATGCATTATCTCTCGTTGGTATTTCTACCTGCTGAACGCTTCCATAGTTTTAACGACCGCACAATTGTGACTTAAATAAAGAGTCACGATAACACTTGGTCCCCAGCCGCTGAATTTAAAAGCTCTTAGTTAAGCCGTTGATGAGGTCATTCTAACACAAGTGTTTCATCTCACTTAGGCTTATTATCATTATTCAACAATCTGACACTCGCGAATATTGTAATTCAAGAGTACCGTTGTTAAACTTCCATAGTACCTGAGCAGTTGAAGCCATCGCCAATGAAGCCCTCTTTGCACATGCAAACCCCATTCGAGCAAGTTGCATGAGGACTGCAATCTGCACAGTCAATAGACGAACGGCCTGAATTTGACAGTCCTTTTTAGGGCCTTAACAACACACAAACATGATGCTTGCTTCGCACAAAACGTTTCGAAGAGCTGTCGATTTTTTCGAACATGACAGCAGGTCTCGCGCAGCTGGCATCTTCCATGTGAAGGGGAAGGGAAGAATCATGCTTAGGAGAATGAAGTAATAATGAGGACAAGGCTTATGATGAAACATGAATACAACGTTGGTGAACAATCTAGCTGAACATGACCTGGGAGGCGAGGAGGGGGAGGCATACTCATGCAAACTGTGCCACCACCTTCTTTTCGCATGAAAAAGCAATGAAATGAGACCATTGAAAGGTTAATACGGTTCTGCAATATCAGCATGGATATGGATAAAGCCAAACCAATGCCGACGAACGTGCAGTGTCTGCCGTCACCTCTGTATCCTGCCATACACTCACACGAATACGAACCGATCGTATTCGTACACCATGCGTTGCGGTCGCATTTGGCCATATGTAGGCGACATTCATCAATGTCTGAGTTAACTGCGAGCATTACATACCACTGTGACTCTTCCATCATTGCACCTCTCGGGTAAAGGTTAAGAACCATCGACATTCTGTGGTTAATAGAGACGACTTTGTAGTTAACCTACATTTTTCAAGCGCCCCTATTTGAGCTTATTTTCGAGGGAAGCCGAATATGCGCATGGAGATTATATTTTAAACATCTTTAGATTTAGTCCGATGCTATTTATGAAATATTCCGATTGTGGGAGGCAACGAATTGGGTCTGTTGTTACCAAAGACCAACTGCTCTTATTTCTCTATAAAGGAGTAACCATCATGTAGCCGGCAGCTTTATCTCAATTGAAGGAAGAAGTTCGTTAAACATAAGACAAATTATTATGCCCTTCAGTGAGTTTCGCCACTTCACTCACTTCAGTTGCCGGAATGGTACCACAGAAATAATTGAGACACTGAACTGTTCCATCATCTGGCTTGCTTTGAACTTCACAAGACAAAATCTTTCCGCAGGATGGACTTTCAATTCACGCTTGGTTGACTGTTTTCAGTTGCGTTGCAGAATGGAAAATTAGAAAACAATAACCGATAAAGAAATGGTCTATTGGCATTGAGACGCAGGCGGAGTTATGAAAAAGAAATTCGACCAAGAAAGGAAAGAGAATAGCGCAAAGAGAGGAATAAAAGCATCAGCAGTGAACAGTTTACCGATACATTCACCATGCGCATTCTTTGCATATCCATTCCTGCATTCGCATGTGTAATTGTATTTGGAATGTGATTTGCAAAATGACGTACGTATATCACATCGATCACACGCTGCAATTGTATTTATTCGATTGCACGTATTTTCATGGTCATTTCAATGAATGGAGAGTAAAGAAAGAGCACAACAGAAAACGAAAATAGGGAATGTTTCCTATTTAAGTATTTCAGCAGCGTACAGCCCACAGCAGTGAAGAATCGAAGAATCGTGAATGTAAGAATGACCGCGCGAATATTCTCCTGTTAAGATCCATCGTCAGATTTCATGTATATATTCGTATCATTATGTTATGGACTTATGATGGACCAGCGTCGAAGAAACAAACTCCACTCCCACACATTCTGTGCGTTTTGAGCATTGAGACATTGTTATAAATAAATAAATAAATAAGTGAATAAATAAACAAAACGAAAACAAGTAAACATTGGAACCACAACCACGGCTCAAACCGCCATCCCTCCTTCCCATGCTATGGATTTCATCCATTTCGCCTCAGCCCCAGTCGTACTTGAAGAAATACGATGGCTGAGAGGTGCACTATTCTACCACGCTACTGCAAATGACAACCGAACAACCGACATAGTAATAGCTACGTTTTTGCGCACGAGCGAGCCTGTCCGCGCCCTACCTGGCTACCTCCAAACTGTTGTAGCATTTAACCAGCAGAGTTGTTCTCAACTGCTTTATCAGTTGAGGCATCCTAACTGGCTTCCGTTAAGTGAACTGCTCAGTAGCAACTAACTTTGTGGACTTGGGAAGATGCCTACCGACTGGCTTTTAACTTAGATGCCCGTCATTTCCGCGAATTAACACCAGCCCAAAATGCAAAACAGAAGTATAAGTCACCTATTTGAGGAGCGAGTCTCTCGCCGCACACTTTCCTGCACTGATAGAGACTGTAGAAGCGATTGTCGTTGCCATCGCAACCATAATAGAAGAATTTTTCACATTCGCCAGTTACTGGATTGAAATAATACCACCATTGACCCGTTCGATCATCGTCACAATGCCCTGGATTTGGATCGAGCAGACAAAGGTCTAAACTACATCACGTAAAGTACGAAATTTGGGCAAAAATATCAGCACCACAACGCTGTGATGTGTGGAGTATAAATGCAAGATGGTGCAAAGTGCTTCCGCTATTACAGCTGAATTCTACAAACAAGTTGCGTCATGAGCTCATCGCAAATCATCAGCACTTGAAGGGACCGATCGTGCCACTTCTGGAGATGAGGTGGAATGAATAATTATTTGTAGATTATTAGAAAAGGATGCTTTAACAGAACAGATATCACAATGAATAAAAATATAAGGTAATTTCGTACCAGTGCATTTGAAATACAAAAACTGCGAAACAAAAGTTGAAGAATCTCAAATGTCGAAATAACGGAGACTCAGAAGGAATATCAGAAGCATGCGCTGCGAAAACAAGCAAGAAAAAGCGGAAACAAAGTGAAGCTTAGATAATCATAAAAATACCTGGCACAGCGACAGGATTATGCATTTTATATATGCACTGTTTCATGCACAACTGCTTGTTATCGAAACGATTTCTACTGCCAAGACATCCACCATAGTGAAACTCTTTGCATTCTTCATCCACTTTATCCCAAAACCATTTCACCTGCAATTAGTTGTTCGTATTCAAAAGAAAATTATTCCCCTTCAGCTGTGCATGCAGGTGTACACCCACAATCAACAGCCTCTCATTTACAACTTCTATAAGATGTGCTTCCTTCACCGCCGATTATTCTTTCGCTAGTTTCACGAGTTGATGCCTATAAGAGTTCAAAAAAATAAACAACGAGGTTACATGCTACCGCAGTTCATATCTAGGCAAAGGATGCTTGATGGATTAGGACGCTCAAAAGGTTAAGAAGTAAAATGCGAACCTGATAATATTGACACGGTCCCGGGTCCAGCGGTTCCATGCATCGATCTTCCTCTGCAAGCGGGCTTTCTTTTTCGAATAGAGCAGCTTAGGTCTTGAAATTTCCTTTGCAAAGAGCTATATTCTACTACGTCATCCTATATAGCCGTAATGTTCCGCGTATGTGTTCGTGAGACTGCAGAATTTCAAACACCTTATCCACATGACAGGTTATTTCAGCTATGGGATATGTCCAGCACGGTTTCAAATAACTCTCTATTTGATGCCCAGAAAGCAAAACAAGCACATCAACCCCTCTCCACCTTCTCTTTTCAATATAGAGGTGTCGAACGAATCGCCCATTCCAAGTTCTGGAAGATGGCGACGGATGTGACGCGTTGCCTCTGAGAACATATCTAGCCTGACAAATGAGCCTTTAAATGAAGGCAACGAAACTACAACGCCATACAGAGCCGAAATTCAGAAGCAGCATGATTCTGCAAAAAAAGGGAACTCTGCAATCGTGGGCGGTACTGATTGCATCGTACAATCGATTACAGCCTTTGACCTGCAAAAGTTTTGCACATGATTTCTCTCCTCTTGCCTCTGAGTCGCTTCTTCAGCCTTTTGGAAAACTCAAATGCCAAATAAACGGTTTTATTTCCTCTCTCCTGTCTTCAATAGATGATATTGCAATAAGTTAACAGTTACTTTCAAAAAAAGCATTCCGCAAGCCAAACCTGTTGATGTTAACGAGAAAAGAGTAAGGGCATAGAGCAGATGAAAGAAGGACATGAGTGTCGCACGACTGTCGACGGGGGAGATGAGTGTGGATATGCAATCAGCAACACATAGCCATCGAGTACATGCATTCGTGATGAGCGCAAAGACAGCACAACCATTCAAGCATTCATCGAAAATGTTGGCGCTTCTCTTTGCCCACTAATAGAGCTCTGTCATCGTCCTTTCTCCAAGTGTTTTTTATGACTCTTCTCGATAACGCTTTGTCTGCAAGCGATGCTCTCAAACATGTCACTGCACCAACAGTACACCAAAGGCACGCCAACATCCTTCACACATTGGATGGAAAGCAATGAATACGACTCTCAATGCAAAACTCTACTGCCTACTTCAATATCTAACATGAATATTTCTACTCGAATGAATGAATGGGGGTAATGGAGTTGCCCTTTAGCTTAAGCAGCACATATATTCGATTAGTATCTAACTTTCGCATAAAACTGAATCGATAAAAACTTTGCATAATTGCATTCATTCACCTCATAGCTTAATTAATGCTGAATTAGAACTCTAATGTTTCTATTGCAATCAAGGGCTTATCTTCGCTTCACCTATTCGACAGTAATTTACTCCGCATTCCATCTAATTCCCATATCACAGCACCTGCATTCCACCGATGTGAACGTATTCAAGGCGTATATTTATCGTTTACCTTTAAAGCAATTTTTCAGAAGTGAACTACTTTTATGGTGTGAAATAAACGAATAACTTAGTTAAGTAGTTGAAGGAACGAATAAACAACTGAATATATTCCAGTTATTTGGCAACGAATAAATACATGAATACAGCTGATATTGTTGCCGTGGCAATAGTCGGTCGCAAGGAAATCAAAAGATTCTTTCACTTAGCATAGTCAAAGAAGTCATCGAGGGTTCTGTTGTGGTGGCAAGCTATGTCACAGAACACTTCAATGGTTTATCAGTATGACTGCTGCAATGAGTGCATAATGCACGTAGTGCAATGATGTGGTCGCGAATAATATCCTACAGCATCGTCGCATGGGAACTGTTGAAAAATTTCTTACAGCAGCATAGCAAACTTTGTGACGATTTGCTACTCTTGTGAAAGTTTGTACTCCGAAGAGCGCAGTTAGTGAGCATTGTGGAAGAGATCCCAACTGAAGAGAAGATAATACATCTTCCCTTCCATCCCACACCCCCCACCGCCTCAGGGCAAGTTGTCTTTGGCCGAACGGCACCAAGCTCTCATCTCCGTCTTTTTCGCCAAGCGATAATTTCTGGTCATATTGGCCTTACCGGGTGAGTCACTCATTTCATGTTTTCTTTTTCTTTTTCCCTTCGTGATGATATAATAACGTACGTCTAAAAAAACAACATCAATGCTCTCAAAAATATGAATAGTACGATGAGAATAATGAGTGTTTTTACACAGCTGCAAAACAGAAATGTTCACGGCCAGTTAAGCTATAATGGCAAAAACACCAACCGAAAGAGAGAACCAAATAGCACTCGATATTGAAAGCTATCGGAAATAGGTGATAATCTAATGAACGGCCATTCGTGTTCAATCTTAAGAAATATGAGGTAGAATAAACTCGAGTTCGCTTGTAAACCGTTAACGAGGTCTGTGTACATCCAACGATAAAGCTCTATAAAGATTCAACAGCTGCGATGAATAGCAGATGAATTAGACTGTGAGAATGGCAGTAATGTAAAGGCTATTCTAAGTGTAGGGATCAGGCAAGCAATGGATACAAGGCAAGCCAACAAGCCATCAGTGTTGCGATAACAATGGGATGCGAGTGGAAGGCTGTCGCTAGAATCGTCCACTCAGAGCGTCATTTCCGTCAGAGGACAGCCAACAAGCGTTTCGCGATGATCGCTGTGAAGCACAAGCCTACCACCGCCTGCTGTTGCCCGAGGCAAGATATTTTCTCAAAATTTAGCCTTGACGGCAGCAATCTGTCGAACTCTATAATATTTCGAGAGAGCGGACTCATCGCTACTGAGAAACTATTTATTACATGGCAAGAGAGAAATGGAGTCTTGGGTGGAAGAGGAGCGAGCAGTCTTGGGCCTGCTGCATTAATTAGTAGCGCATCTCTTAAGCTATAATTAATCGACACGGAAAGTTTGAGAGAAAATATGGGAGTTCTAGGCATTATTTGGAGCTTTTTAAAAATTTTGTACAGTTTCTGGTCAGATTGCACCAGTCAGGCCAGAAAATTCGCTAGTCTTTCGTTTCATTGAGGCTGGGTATATTACAACCTACGAGAACACGAAGCAGGAAGCCTAAACTAAGCTGGTTTGACACAGAAGGATTCTTAGGATTCGTAAAAAAGTTTCTATGCAATTATCTCGAATATCTGTCGATCGGTTCACACAGCTGCAGAACGTTGCTACCTGACAATATGGCCTAATGCAACATCATACCACTGCAAACTTTTAGCATATAAGTTTCATCTGTTCAGACGAGACCATCCACAAACAAAATTGCTGCAGACAGGCGGGAGCCATTGTAACCTTCCCTTTTCATGAGTCTGACGTGACTAAAAACTGGCAGAATGAGGTGGAAAATCACGAGTTGAAGCCCCAGCCGAGGCATAATTCTCACTCGTTAGCGCGCTTTTTGGAACATTTTTATTTCAGCGAATGACTTCTATGGCAGTTCGCGGTTTGGAGACGTGAGAATCGCGAGATACGAAAGGTTTGCAGCAAAACGAGCTGGAAAATTTCCAACCTTTCGCTCCTTTCGTAAGGTGGAAGCAGGGAGCTCTTGCGAAGCATCATCGGAGGACAAACGCGTTCATCATAAGTTAGGACAGTAATAATTTGCGAAGAGTTCAGTAATGTGCTGTGTTGAAGGTGAAGAGCACGATTCACTATAAATATATACAGGGAGCTGTGAACAGTCCAACGTAAAAGCAAATATGAACTAAACACAATGAGGATAGACGAGAAGATAGTAGCACCATTTCTTGTGCTAAAAGCAATGTTTTGGTGACTGTGTTAAACGCGCTTTCTGATATGAGTGAGGCGATCGCTGATTGAAACTGTTCGCCTTGTTTAGTAACGCACAAAAATCGCTGTGCGCAGAAATAGAGGTGTAGTATTGAGAGGAGTCTATATTGTTTAATAACTTGCTTGTTTTCTGTTTCCTCCAGGTTATCGCAATAGAGGCTAGAAGACACCACGTTAAGTGCAAAAGGGCTGCGAGGGCACTGGCAGGATAAGGACTTCTGCATCCCATCTCAGCAGGCCTGATTTTGTTACTTAGCAACAAGTAACCAGCAGTGACATAATCCTTCATATCCTAACTGATCTGGGCAATCCCACAAATATAATATATACAACAGCCTTACATAAAAGACCGCTTTTTTCACAACTCGCTCAGTTCGGAGCGATAGTAAGCAGCTCTACAACAGAAACATATGCATCAGCTTTGAGAGGGAATCATCCAAAGGAGGAAACAAAGTTGCATGTGTTTCTGTTGTAGAGCTGCTTACTATCGCTCTGAACTGAACTGGACCTGACATCGTCATTTTGCATTTTAGCAAAGCGAATTTGCAGAAAAGTATACGAAAATTGCTCAGAACTCTTGGAATATATGCAGAGTTGGACCAGTTGTCCTATTTGTTAGGATGATCCAAAAACATAATCAACTGTCCAAATGAGTGTAGCATCCAAATATCCCCTTTTCAAATAAAACAACTTTATGGCTGGCTAAATTTCTATGACTTCGTAATTACATGTGCGTACTAGGTATTTGCGTGATTCTCGTATCTTATCTCTTTCAGTGCAAATCTGTTCTGTCTGACAAGTAACCGATTTCGAAAGGGCAACAACTCGAGCAGCAGAGCACTTCTCATGAATGAAATGTGTGCTCGCAAACATGTGTTGTAATAAACCGATCACTATTCGTTGTTGTCAATGATCTAGATAATGTTATAATCTGTTTTTTTCTGTAACGTTTCACGTCCAGATGAATTCATTAATTCACTTCACTTTATTTTTTTAAAATTTAATGTGACAGATGAAAACTGAATAATGGCAAAGTGCTGGCTTGTATTTAGCAAGTTGAACTGTGAAGACGAGTGGCGATGGTTGACTTTTCACTTTTTACAGTTAGAAGATTACTGGTAGGAATTTAGTGCAGCGGACGAATCCTGCAAAGACATCTTACCGTATTGGTTGTTCTCTGCGCTGAATTCACTTTGTACAGCCCTCTTAAATACAAAAATCTTTTTGTACTGCATTTTTGTGATAGCCTCAATGATCCATCAAGGAATTGGCCAGATTGACTTGAGGTTACTGATTCCTCAAATTTCCAAAATTCGACTGACATTATTTTAGAGAGTTCTTCACCTCCTTCTTTCTCGACCCACCTTCTTTCTATACCTGGCCCACCTCTTATTTTTTGACTCTATTTGCTAGGAGATCAAGTTTTTGCCATCTACTGATAACGCAGCGATAGGGGTCGTAAATTTTATGAAGAATTATACAATTCTTCTTGATGTTAGTGGTTGGCATGAGCAGAAACTATTTAGTCTCCAAGATGAGGAGATAATTAATTAGCTTTTCTGTTCTCTCGTTTGTGGTGAGGTGCTTAATTGCGCAGATGAAGTACTCAGCGGTAAAATCTGATCTTGAGAGAGCGCAGGAGCACTGTTGCAGTTTCGCTTGTTCTTTTATTATAATGCCACTCACGGTTTCTGATTCTTCTTCTTTCGGCGATTTTTAGCCCCGATTTTAAAGTGCATCCTGCGATTGATCGTTTTCAGGTGTATGCTTGTTCTCTGTCTACTTGACATTCTTTTGAGCTACCAATTCCAACTTATAGCTATTTGAGGCAGCCAATTATTTGGCCGGTGTTTGATTCAGTTTGAAGGTTTCCCTCAGGGTCCACTTGGGCGCGTTTAGCAAATATTACTGTTCTTCTTTAGAAATAAACATTCAATATTTGATAACCCGGAGAAGAAAAATGTTTTAAATTTGGGCGATATTGTTGCTTCTTGTAGCACACCAACGGCAAAGTGAATTAGCTCGAACAATCTGAACTGGCCTTGAAAGACATTAGCATTTCAGAGAGTTCGCTAACGCTTCAGACAAATTGTGGAAGTTTTTTGTTCATAATTACGCATCTACGCTATATGAGACGTTCTCCGCATTTAGTCGTGCTGCCCTCTATTTTCAGAACGTTGAAAGATATGCTGAGCTATTTTTGCGAGCGTTGTTGGCATGCGATTAAAAGTAATCTAGTGTTTGTTTGCGATGAATGTCTTCGATCGTCGCATATTTCTTCGGAGAGGTGTTTCGTGCAAATGATATTAAAGCTGTTTTCAATAGGCAGATTGGCCTGCAATCGGGCCAGTAGTTGCTTTATCCCTTCGCTTTATACACGCCGATACCCGATACTTCTTTATACATCGTTCCGTCTCCCGAGAAATTTTCTGCTTTCCATGGTTCTTCCAGAAAGTTGTGGAAGTTTCGACATAACAGTGCTTTTACAGATTTAAAATTTAGTATGTGATGTCGTCCAAACCTCTAAATTTATATCTTCGTGAGCGCTACTTCGACATTTAATTTATCGGGTTCCGCGCAGGACGCCTCCGGGAGGTTGGGCGGCCACGAAGGTTTGTGGCTGACCTAGCTTTTGATGCTGAGAAATGTGTACTGAAAATGTTTCTCTCTGTGCTCGCTCTAAGCTTCATTCTCGGCCAAGCGGCTTCTGAAAGCCTTTTTTTTTTTGCTTTTTACGAGCGATTTTTTCCATACGCAGACAACTCTCCTTCTGTATTTTTCGTTTCCAATCTGAGCTTGGCTGTTTTGGCTGAGCCATTTAAGTTTTTCTTCAAGAGTTTCACCCTAGTGTCATTAAGCATCCCATATGTTAGTTCGAGTACCCCATTTCTTTTTTTATTCGCTCCTTCAAGTCTATCTCCAGATTTCGCCTAATAAACCTAGCTTTTCACATCTCTGGTGTCATACGGCAATGGCATTTTTACACAATGCGCGAAAATTTCATTTCTCTTGCCCGCATCCTTACTCGCTGCTGCTGTCGTGAAATTGCTCCAATCAATTTCTGCTAGCTTGTCGTTGCACGTTTCAAACGTGACATTTGAGGTATTCCTTGCTCTGTATGTCTCTTTCCGGCACTTTTCCTATTCCTTTTTCCGATCTGGTTTTCACTGAAATCAACAGGTGATCGTTGAAAACACGAACTTTTACAATAAAGCGTGATTGGCTGTGCATACGCTCATGTCCCTCACGACGAGTGGAATGGCACTGCTGCAGCAGATAATTTAACGATTAGCCATTAGCATTGTTATATCAATATTCTTGATGTCGTAAAAAATTGCTGCCAGAACACTCTTGTCACAATGTAATCCACTTCGAAAGGGAGAAATGGCGCATATGCCTCGTGTTTTTGGCGCTGCTTGCATGAATTTTTTGTGCAGGTCATTCCTGCACCTCCTCTGACACGTTTTGCGATCTCAAATTTCTTCAGTTTTTGGTGATGCACAGATGCGTAATGAGTTTTGTTAGCATGCACTCATGCATTCACGAGGGAGTACGTATCATTTCTGAGCACGGAGTAAGTGACCTCTGCAAATTTTCTAGGCTTATAGCGCGCGAATTGTGAAAACCGATGAGGAGCAGTGACTGTCCCCTCATACCCCGTTAGGAGGTGGCCTGGGTTTGAATTTGATGCCGTTGTCTTCATTCCCTCAGGGTCTTCGCTTCGACGACTTCTTGATGAACATTCACGATCCCCTTAAGCATTTCAGATGTCTCGTTAGTCCGTTCACACGCTCTTTTTATTGCCTCTTCTTCCTCGCTTTGTTGCGCTCTCGCCACATCCCATCTCATCGAAGAGTTTGATGGCAGAAACAGAAGAAGTTTCTAACTGCACAATGCAAGTAACAGCTTCTATAAGGGTTGCTCATTACTGAGCTGTATTAACATGGGACTTTGTATCAGCGCGAGTTACAACTGCACGTGAACACCGTTAATGGCTGGGCGCGGCGATTCGGCGCTCGTGCAATCTTTTGCTACTCTGTTCTACGCGGAGCACTCAAATTCAGCCAGCCTAGTTCTTTTCAAAGGCTCTTAATGTAGTAAAGCGGCATTTTCTGCGACGCCTCTTCTTTGTTTCTTACATAGCTCCGAAGCATGTATCCATGACACTTAAATCTGAAGTGTGCTGTTGCCTGTCGGAAAGCAAGGCAACGTCGCTCAGTTCTGTTCATTCGCAATCGAAAATATGAAAGCTTGTTGAGCGTTTGTCAGTGTGAGAATTTCCGTTGCATTGCAGAAATTCATCTTCATCGTCCTGAGCTGTCCCACCTCTCAACTTAACTCCAGCTCGTCAGGCATCACCTCACGGTGGGGCATTATCCACAACAAAACTGCGTTCAATCGCTCGCCAGTGAATTTAACCTATCTCAGCAATATTTCGCGTCAATCTGAGGAATTTCACACCAGCAATATTTCATGTCAGAAGATTCGTTTTCACAATCGAAATGGCCAATCGAAAGATCGTGGTGCAGAGCCTCTATTGACTGAAATACATAAAGTGGTTGAAGTTGCATTATTTGATCAATTCACAGCTTGATTTCATTCAGAGATCAACCTCACAGTCCCTCATCTACCGCATTACTGCGCAGTTAGATCGCGCCTTCGAATCGTCTATTAATCGCTCCTTTGTAAATAGGGGTCAGTACGGTTGCAGTTGCAATGCTTGTGCCTTGCAGTCTTTTGAGAATATGCTTGCAGTCGAACAGCTGAAGCCTTCCATAATGCACTACCTACTCCCCACTTTTGAGTTATCGAGCAAAGTATTCTGAACACCGCAAAAGATTTTCATTGCGAAAACAAGTACTGATGCGAAAGAAGAAATCCATGACATATGCTTCTTTTGCTTCTCGGATGAGACGGATATATTTGGACATACGCATGACAGGAAATTTAGCAAGAAGCGATTTATGATTGCATGGTCAAGAATCTGCAGATGAAGCACTCAAAGAAGCACGAACTCAGCCTTTCTCGTTCTCTCCACCCACAATTTTCTCACTCTCTTTCCCCTAGCTCCGTTCTGTAAAGGCTACGGTGTGATGGCGATGAGCTGGCATTGGCACTCACTTCATATTTGCCATACGTGAATGGTTGCATGTGAATTCTATATTAATAGAAGTTAGCTATTCATGAAAAGCAAAGTCGCTAAGAGGCATACAAGTGTACCATCACATTTTTCTGCTCTCTATATTTGCCTCATTTCGCTTCATCCCTGAGGAAGTGATCGTCATATAGATCTTCCGAATGAGATGTTTCTTTCCGATGTGTTTGGAAATGGAATTGATATTTGCTTCGTTGCAAGCATGCGACTAAGTTTGTGTTCTTGCTTTCTTAATGGGCATTTTATCGGCGACGAGCCGCACGCATCGCACACCATTTTGTCTCGCCCAATTAGATGCCACCCGGCGCGCACTGGATATCCTCATGAAGCCAACTGCTGGCCTGGCTATTTGCCTCACTCAATGCAAATTATTTTTTCATCCACCACGTAGCGTCTTTTCCGATTCTAAGAAGACATTTAGAGTAATCAAAACTTCGCTCGCTATCATTGTTGGTCATCACTTCAAACAGTCTCAGAAAAACTCACAACCATATGATAGGTAAGCAAAATTATATAAAGGGCATCATTACTTTGCGTTCAAAAAATGCAAAAGGATCTTGAAATGCTGCAATTTCATACAGTAAGCATGCCATATAGTCAGAGAATTAATTAATTGCCTTTTAATTTGCATTTGAGAATTAGTGAGATCTAGGAAATAGGAAGAAATGTGAGTGAACGACTTCCGTAGACAATTAACGGAAGAAAGCACTGAGTCGTGCTGAGGATCACTTCTTTATATCTTCTCTTCCGATTATTTTTTAGAAACGTTCTTCTCGCATCACGTTCGAAAAAAGTTCATAAAGCGGTGAAACATTTATGCGGTAGTTGAAGGTTGTATGAAAGTTTGCAAACATTTCCTTCTCGGATCGCTGAATATTCCTCTCGTTAACTGTTCTTTTTTCCTATTCATTTCAACCGTTTTGCAAAGATTGACTAATAATCTGACGAGGTGATTCGTCGAAGATGGTTGCAGCGAAATGCACGAAGCACTTTCTTCTAATAAGTGCCACAAACTTTCAGTTTTCACACATTGCATTCGAACCGCTGTAGCACTTTGCCAAAAGCATGTTTAACAAAGAGCGCTTTACAATTCTTTAATGCAACAGCTGCCCCATCGCGTGTGTGTTGTAAATCACTTTTGGTATTCTTCATTAGAGACATTCAAAACAATTTGAAGTTGTTTTGGCAGGATTTCTCGTGCTAATGCTCTCCTTGAACAAAGACAGCAATTTTCATCGAGAAGTGATCGCTGCTGATTTTATATGCCAAAAAATGTGTGCAACTCGATGAAATGAAAAAAAAGCTTGTGTTGTGGAACCTTCAGTATGAGTCAATAACTGTATGTCAGAAGGGTCTCAAGATGAGTCGAGCTTCATCAGTTTATGGATACCACCTCGCAGTTACAATCTGAAATCCTCATCACCTTCACCGGCCCAATCCATCATTGAATTTGCTTGCAGTTCTAAAGCGGCATTCAGCACCAGAGAAGTCATGCAAACCTGAATGAAGTGAAAGGAAGCGATTTCCTCTTTTGGCTCCGCTGTGATTCCTACGGCTCTCTTATGTTGTTC
>JAARMF010000162.1:32131-54524 GCA_022844705.1 Toxascaris leonina | reverse complement strand
TTATGTTCGATGCAAATTTGTGATACTTCGGTGGAGGCAGAGAGCAGTACATAAATGAGCGATCATCACTCAATAATAACATACTTTCTGGTTGCCGTTCTTCCGGTCCAAAAACTGTCAGTGATAACGGGCACACCTGCCGGAATGAAATCGTAATATTGCACTTTACTTGCACCTCACAATGTATTGGTGGATGTTTTCTATAGAGTACAGTGTTGCTGCAGCAAGTATCCTGCTATTTTGATAGCTACGGCCGGCGTCACTTCCAGATTCCTTTTCAGAACCCAACAGGAATTAATATCTCGCTAATACTGCAGAAGTGAAAACACTGTCGTATTGCACGTAGTTGCGATAGTGGAGTTCTTTGAATGCATCGTTTTCACGTGGTAGCCCTCAAGCGTGAATCGATAAATGGCTAATACTAAAAAGAAATCTTGCGATTTGGCACAACGCCCAATGCCTCTCATTCCTCGAGATTTCATTTATGTCAGTTCATGTGGACAGAACAGTTCTTGACGCCACTGCCGCAAGGAACTATGCCACTGTAGTCAATGCAGTTATCGATCGAGGAATTTTACGAAACTTTTGTGCCTAGCCTAGCACCAGACTTTTTCAAAAATTTGCGAATAAGAGTGCTCTTTTTTTCTCCAATAATAGCGAAACCAAGGCACGAAGGGCTCGAGTTCAAGCTCAGGCTTAAGCTGACCAAACAGATTTGTTGCTAGGTGCAGCTGCTTTGTCTGGTGCATAGATAAACGTGTGATGGCGTAAATACTAATTCGATGTGGAACTGAATTTGTGTAAACGTTTGCTTTCACGTTGGAGCCACCACATGTGAGGACGATGGATAACAGCGACCATTAATACTACGGGAATTCGTGACAAGAGCCTTAAATTCGGTCAAAGTATTCATGAAGGCTGGATTTCGTTTCCGAAAATTTGCATTCATTATCGCTAATTCGTCGAAGCTGACATTTTATAATATCCCCCTCTCCCTCCCGCTCCACTCCCCAGCAGAGACTGGTCGTTTAGTGCGCCGGACTTTACATTTATCTTATGTGCTGTTATGCTTCTCACATGGGGTCCTCCATGCGAAATCATGCTGCAACTCTGCCAAAAACTTTTACTATAATTTTCCTTTTGTGACTAACTTGACACAGGATGCTGACATCACTGAGTGCAGGATTTCGAACCGATTTCCCAACCTAGTTAATTTACGAACGACCGTTTTTGAGTCGACTTTATTGTCCGTGCTGCTACCTCCACCCAGGGTTGCATAGCACTGAATAAGTGCTCAGCAGCCAAAGACTTAGTCATCAGTCACCTGGATTTGCTTCTAAAGTAATTTGTGCATTTCTTGACAAAGTAGTGGGGTTATTTTGAACGGGTGCCTGCCTTACTGCTTGTATGCAGAGCATTGTCAATTTTAGCCGATCGTTGTTAGTTCATAACAAATCAAGTGCATTTTTCCTTGCAAAAATGATTCATAATGGCTAGCCTTGTTTGTTTTTACATATCGAAATGCGCACGTCTATTCAGGAGAGTATGCGCCGATCTAAAGTGCGAGTGATCGCTTGTCTGGGGCAGCAACGCAAGAAGCGAACTTTGCATCTCAAGAAAATCCTTTTCGCAGTGGATGAGATTTTGAGCGCTTTAAAGCGATGTTTGTTAACGACATTTCGTTCTCCGGAAACAGCCCACATCATTTTTAAAGACATTGCACATCATAAATCATTTGCTTGCTTTAAAGTCGCAGGAAATCTTTTGCTGTTTATTTTTATTTCAAACGTAGAAAAATAAGCGTTCAGTACGTCACAGTCACATAAAGCGCATAAGCAATAGACGAACTAAGCAAATATGTGATTAGCAAAATATCTCGACTAAATAACTGCAGTTACTAACCGCTTGTAGGGAAAGACGATTGTTGAGGTGTTGCACCCTTTGATTTCTTTCCATAAAAAAGCTCAGATGCAACAACAAGTTAAGGACAATTCCCACATTCAATTTGTTTTTCATAAAAAATAGTGAAACGTCCATCGTCACTTGTCGCTATCTGTTAATTCGGAACTTTTACATCCTTTACGTCTTGGGTAATAGGAGAACAAAAAAAGTGATGTAGCATTTAAGAGCATTCCCACTGACATCACTCAACTGTTGTCATTCTTCCTGCATTGATTCCGTGCCACTAATGCCATGCCACTGGCGATTCGATTGACCACGAATTAGTGGCATCCTTTCGAGCATAAGCACTCCTACCAAGAGACCAGCAGGCGCACTGTTTACGTATACATGTAATTCAAGAGAGTTGAATCATTCGATCAAAACCTCTGGAAAAACGTTATGCTTAACGGATTTCACATGGAACTTCATCTCCACAAGCAGTGCTCAGATTTCCACCTTTGATGCATACGTTCTGCGTTTGACGACAACCCCGAAGTGGCTCAGCTTTTCTGGACTTACGCGCCCGCAGTATCTGTGCTCCAAGCCTAAAGAGCACATTACTGTGAAGGTAATGAGTTCTGCAGGGTCGGATCACAGATACTATGGGCTTGGAGATTTGATATGCTCCTGGGACTGCCGAGTTTGCTTTTAATCCAACGGAGCACTAGTCTGCGGCGTTCTAGGTCTTAAATAAAACTGCCATCTTTCAGTGTTTTTCAATTTTCTAATGCAGAGACTTTTGCTTAGTAAAGGCTCGCATGCCTCACAACTAAGCTTATGAACCTGCCCGCTTCTTATAAAAGAGGACTTTCCAAGGATCAATATTTAATCGCATCAATTCTTCAACTTAAATGCAAGCTGGAGAGGCAATGGAAGTGCGTGGTATTGCACATAATATAAAGTAGGCCCGCTGTGTTGCACATCACAAAAAAAGCCATAGTAATCCATTGTGAACCAACACGTGTTTCCAGAACTTTGAGAAGCGGTAACCACTCACATCGAGAAGTTGGTTTTGCTAAAGGAATATCTGCTCTTCGCAAGGAAAGGCTAGTGACAATCGTAGGGCGATGTTTTGCTACGAAACGCTTCGATGTTGAGTGTTAGGCTCAGCCGCTAGGACACATAAAGAATACTTCAGTTTTGGAGGATGATTGATCTCAGTGAGGCGGCACGGCTTTTCGGGCATTCAAATACATCGAATTTAGATGTTCTTGTTGATCGCTGTGGTTCAATTCCCTACTATTTATTTTGAATTAATATTTGGGCGTGCATCGACGGTACTTTTCTTATCAGATGCGCCATCCTCACTACTGGCAGGACTGCATAATTTTTATCGCATTCGAAATATCTCTGTGGAATCATGAAACGAATATGTTTGTAAGGAGGCCTTCAACCTCGAAAAGATGCCGCAGTCTTTGAACTTTTAACTTCTACTGCTGTGTCTTGAGTACATAGAGCAAACATGTCGTGAAATATGTCATTCGTTGTTAGCCCGAAGTTATATAAAAATTGCAATAAAAAAGCTCGGAAAAAGGCCATTGATGAGTACTTCTGAACCCATGGGAAGTAGAACTTCATCTGGTGCCTTCAACTTTCATCTGGATGCTTTGGGATCTCCATCTCAAGATTTTGTAAGAATTTTCGCTTCAACTTCTGAATTCCCAGGAAACCTTCAATGTCGGATATATTCTGAAATGATTTTCTGCCTCATTAGGTGTTACAGAAAAAATTTTTCGAGGCGAGAGAACCAAACGCATTCACGCTCCAAGACAACACCCGCCCATAATTTTTCTCGACAGTTGTTGGTAAAGCACATATAGGATGTCATCCGAACATCACGATCAAAACGAACGCAAACCAATCAAGGAAGCACTGCCCTGTGCAACATCCTCGCACTAAAATTGATGATCATCTCTGCGGCTAAGTCAGTAGTCACTGTTTCGTTGATCGATCGTTAGCTACTCACACTCGTGCTTTCATGTCGTGTTATGTCTGTGCCTTAATGCTTTATGTTTGTGTTTTGATCTTCTTGACAGTCCAAGTATCCTGATCTTTCTGCATCCTACTCCAAAGGCAACAAATTCTGCGACATTTCCTATCGATGTGTGTTGCTCAGTGTCATCGTCCATGTGTGGAATCTGCAAATGCAAGACATGTCGGAGGCGTGGAAAGTCTAGCAAAGCAGAGCGTTGCGATCTCTCTCTGCTCGTTACTTTGCTCTCGCTGCTTGCAGCTAACGATTTTCAGTGAGATTAGGAAGTGAGAACAATCGAAAGCAATTGGCTTCGGCTGGAAGCAATCGACGAAAAGGCAATAATTCCGGTCAATTGGCAGTCGAATTGTTCTTGTGGATTGTGCACTCACCATAACTGGATTGCTAGTGAATTGTTTATGTGCATTTGATTTATGGATCGCCAATGCGAGTGAGTGCCATAAAGCCGTAAAGCGAATTGAGAATTGCCTTCCGGCTCCTTCGTGTCCTTGACATTCCTTTCATATCAACCACCATAGTAATGTCAAGCAAGCGCAGCGACGGCATACCACCCTTATGTATACGCGTATACATGAGATCCTTGCAATCTTTGCCTACACATTCCTCTTTCGTGGCAACTCCACCGAAAGTATTTCTCATTCGGGAAACTTATCTATATATAATTATGCTTGAATACGTTATTTTATGGCGAGTAGAGCGTTCGCTGCAAACGAGATGTTAACTATTCACTTCGTACTGCTTCGGCTCTTAGTGCTGCTTCAATCCCATCAGCCTGACGCGATAGAACTGCCATTGTTTTGTTGCATGATCAGTTTCATTTATTACCAATTTGTGCATTTCATATACTTAACTTTTTATGGTACGTTTGCCGATGTTAAGAAAAAAGAAGAGTTGTTGATATATTGCTGTCCGACAAGTGGCAGTTATGAGTCAGTACCACAACTATGGCGACGAATCTTGATGATTAATATCTCACTTGGAACTTCGGGCAAGGATAAATTTTTCAAAGATCTTCCTTTGGCTGAATAAAATGCCAAGAAACCTGATTTTCTGTCCTGAACAATTGGAATTCCACGAACTTCTCGCATACCTCCTCCTCCCGCCCCCCCCCCCCTCCCGCCTATCCCCGAATCACAACTGATCCTGCAATAAACTGAAACGTCACCCGTTGCCTAGTGACCTAAACAGTGCTGCGGGGGTGAGGTTGAAGCGACGGGTGTGAAGCGAATCTAAATGACTTGATATTTTTTGCATGCACGATTAACAAAACTGCAGTATGCATTGGCATGGAATCTGCCAGGATATCATGGAATACAATTGCTCGAGATTAATTACACTCATCCGATGTTAAAGAAAGTCGCGTCATGTGGCAAGGTGAAGACTATAAGACTACAACGAAGCACGACTATCAGATGAGGAGAAAGCGGAAATGGGGAGACTCAGTGAAAACCACCACGAAGAAAAATGATTGACTCTCGATGGGTGGCCGAAAAGTGAAAACGTCAAATATTTTTCGAGTCCAGTGAACAAAATGTTGCGTACAGAGAATCGGACCCTCAGAAATCCTGCCACATCCGGCAGCTATTTTTGTTACAAATACGATGCTGGTCAATTCATCACTTCACGAATTTTTGGCGTTTTTACGCAGTTCGAATTCAGTGTTATAGTCAAGCCAACGCATCCCTGTCTGTGTGCAGCTGCCTCTTCTCTGCTTTTCTATATAAGCGCGCGTGCTGTGTGTTGTGTTCTGTACCTGTGCATGCATGTGTGTAGGTTATGCCTGTCATCGTGTGTAATGTGACGGTATGCCGATTAATGAAGAATACTTCGCAAACTGGCAGATGCGTCTTGCTGCCATATTCAGAGTTGGGATTCAACCTTCAAGTTTCGTCCAAGATGTGCCACATGCTGTTTCACCTCACCAGTTGTGCGTGAAGTCAAACTTCTACCACGTTGAATCACTGCGAGCTGAGGTATAAACGCGTCGCGTGCAACTAAGCGGAGGGCACTCACATGCTCGTGATTTTCTGGCTCACCAAGGACCCTCTAAAAAACCCAATTTTGTGCGTAATTGATTTAATTTGATGGAAAATAGCCTCTCCATCTTTTTCCAAGGCGCTCTCGTCACCAAAACCTATGTATCAACGTTTCTCCGAACGCCTTCCAATGTTTTTCAGAATACGGTAGTTGAGGTGATCGCTGCGATTCCCTCTCTTCAATGTGAATTTAAATGTAGTTCATCGCATTCATTGAAGCTTTAAATTCAAGCGTCGATGAAGCGCAGAGGGAAGTCTTGTTTGCAAGCTACGAACAGCGTTAGGCAACATCAAATTTTCGAGGTGATTTGTATGTTGGTTAGTCAGTCGCGTGCAAAACGAACTTTTGAAATTCGTGGAGCCCTTCGTGACGCATTGTTTTTGTGTCCCGCAATGCTTGGTTAAGTAGCTGTTTTCGATTAAGAGCTGAGGTTAACTTTTGATGCATCATCCATCGTGCATCGTTTGATTCTGGAGTTAGAAGCAACTGCATTGTTTCGGAGATATAAAGCACTTCAGGACGATTATCGATGAGAGAGCTGAAGTTTTTCTCTGCTTCTTCAAATTTTGTTTTGCCTACAGCCAGACCACAACTTGTTATCAGCTTTAGTTGCCGCTAAACCATTAATGTAACATCAGTTGATCCCATCCTCCAGTGCTTGTCACTTGTGGTCAAAGTTTAAACTTTTGAAAGTCGATTAATAATTAGAAAGCCGTATGTCCGCGTGCATAGTCTGCATACCATCGATTTTGCAACGGCCCGACTTGATCTTTTCTAGCATTTGAAGGAGCGTTCATGGTTGAAGAGAGAATTAGCTCACTTTCGGAAAGTGACGCTTTCAGGATGCAATCAACGATGTGTTCATTGAGTGATTATTTAGTTTTGCAGTGTTTTATTTGCAAAGAAATCGACGAAATTCGTCGATCAATACCTTGTGATGCTTCCTTCTTATGATGAATGAGCATTGTAAGCATCCTGCCTCTATTCAACAATTTAACGATGAAAATTGAAGGAAATCACGGTCGATAAAGAGATTAACGTGGGGACGCAAACGCTTTTCTTCCTGAGGAATATAGCTGCAGTATTTGAATGAAATCGTCTCGAGCGCTGTGCAGTCTGTTTCAAGTAATGCGGCTATATAAGCACTGCAAATGAGGGGTGTGGGTGAACGTGTTGCTGAATGCTTGCCTCGGAAAAATCGAATGAATTCATGTATACCGATTCATAGAATGTTTTCTCGATGAACTGAGTGACGCTGTAGTGATTAGAGTTACATTCTACGTTGTGTACGAGGTTACAAAGTGTTCTATTCATTTCACCGTAGATTATCTGTGAGTTAACCACTGGATTTTGTGAATCAATGTATTGCCTTGTGGGCGCATTACAAGTAATAGACCGGAAGAGGGATAAGCTGTTATGATACCTTTGTTTGTTAGCTTCTAGAAATTGCTTGAATAGCTGTGAAAAGCCTCTGGGCGCAAGCGATCATTCGGCATAGTACGGTGGTCATCCAACAAATGATCGGAAAAGGGCCGATGGGTGCTATTCGTTGATTATGTAGGCGTATGATGTGTCAGCGTTAATGCTGAACAGGCTTCGCGCGAGTGATTATGCAAATTACATCGCAATGTCTTGTTTTGAGCTTCCGGAGCTGGGTTTTAGTTTCTCCATATTTTACACGGACATTCTTCTCGTTTGACTGGATAGATCCTACTGAAGGGAACTTAATGCGAGGCTTGTTGCTACTTTACTGTGGGCATTGCCCATGCAAAGCAAAGTCATCAATGAACTCCTATTCTATCAGCGAGGTTAACGAGTTCCCCAGTCACCCAGTTAACATCATATAAATTTTATGCCGTTCATAAAATGCACCTCGTCGATATGAAATGATATGATAGTTTTCGAGCAGATCAAATGTGCAGCGATTGAACCTGTGTTGCATTCAACAGTTATCACTTTCTGAGCAATCTAGTAGTAGTTGAAAGGCAGCTGTTCGCAGTGAATGATTCGTTAACTTCAATCAAGATGAAGACGGCTTTTGCGAGCGCGACTTTTTCTTGAAAACGAATCAGAACCGTTTAGATGCGCCGTCTTTTGTTTATGTTGGCTTAGCTTGCTCGAGTTACTTCTTAGCTAAGCGCTCTTTGAAGGTCTTCGCATAAACGTTATTGGTTGTGTTCTCGTTCTCCCGCTAATGTATCGCTGCATGGAACCTTTTCGGATGTCAACAGGCAAGCATGAAGACGAGTAACACTTCCCTAAAAATTATATGTTCAATTGAAAGGCACCTCGAATAAACCTAAGTTGTTTTTCCTTAGAACCAAGAATACCTACTTGTGATGCACAAATCGATGCTCTTACCTTGATTAGAAACATCCTTCAGCTTCACATGTGTTCATTCTTTAGCATCCATATGAATTTCCCTTGTAGGCTTCATTGGAATTTAAGTAACGCTCCTGCTCCACATGATATTTAAAGTGCATCCGCTGTGTGTCGATGCCTTCTCCTTATTCGCTTGCCCAAACCTTTACTTTTTGTTAGATGTTCATTTTAATGCTGAAATGGTACATGGAGAATAAATGTTTTTTCAAGGATCATGCTGGATGAAATCCTTCAGGATCACTTGACAACAAAGCTTTCTTACTAACCTCAACAGCATTCGCACAGCTGGGCCATTGTTTCTGGGAAATGTTAGCAGTCTCAGTAAGGCAAAGCGAAACAGTGAGCCAGTTATGTCAAAAGTGCTGTTGTCTTCGTTCTATGCTTTATTACGTAGAACGTACAGAAAAATCTGCCTCAGTGACATAACTGAATGGGATAAATCCATGAAAAGATTGAAAGGCAAACTGCCAACTATTATGAAGTGCTGTTTTTGACTTTGGACCAAAGAAGCTGTATCAAAAGGAAGGGCGAGAATGCAAGAGCGAAAGGTTGCCTTTCTTTGGTCAGATCCGCAAATATTCTTTAGGCTTCTATGCATCAACATGAGCACAAATTTTAATGCAGTCGTTTAAAATTTGTCGAAATTGACGCTGTTGGTTCGTGCTGTTGGCTCGAATGTTGCGTTCTTCTCGATGCTTACAAAATTAGCTTCGCTCCCACTGCGTAAGTGAAGCTGAGAAGCACTGTAGGAATGGTTGATGATCCGTCCCGAATCGTGGCATCATCTTGGCATCCCCAATGCATGGCATCATCTTCGAACCGTCGGCATCGCTTAGACGCCATTTCATTCACCTTTTGATTCCGTTATTCTCAGACGGCTCAGCATACGGCTTCGTCTGGATTTCTCGGAGCAGTGATCAAAATATCTCTGTTTCCTCCTACATAAATACACTCCTGGATCGTTTTACTCAGCCATATCATTGCTCAAAGTGTGTGCCAACCGGCTGCCAATATGGGGGGCGGTGACATGCCTGCCAATAGCTACACACATATTTCATCCATCTCAAATTGTGCTTCTCATATGCGCTTCGAGCCACCCTGTGGGCACGTAACGTGTTTGCTCACCATTTTTCGATGTGCACATATTTTTTGCAGCATCCAATAAAAGATGTTCTGTCTTGCTAAAATGATTAGCATAAATGTACTACGTCACCAATACACACTCTCACTCAATGCAATCTTCGATGCACTTTTTTCGCCCTTCGTTGATTTCTTATTGAATTCGTTGTTGCCTCTTTATTTCATCAACCATTTCTTTCACTTCAGTGTTTTTATTTACCTTGTGCTTCTTCGCATGCTTATTCAACGTTCAAATATTACCTCAATGATCGACCTGAGGCTTTATTGTCGTTCGAGAATGTTCCATATTATCTGATGATGAAGTCGAGTTGAGGAAAATATGAGATTTAGCAAAAACGTAATCCTCTGATAGAGCGAAATGAAGAATTCGCTTTCCGTACTCACTCTGTTCTCGCATAGAATAACGCTGCAAACGTGAGTCCTTGGTCAAAAGAAGTGCAACTGAAATCTGCTTCCAGTTTGTCGTCATTGATTATACAGAAGCGCTCATTTTAATAAGAATATCACTTTCATATATGCTTGATTGGGCAGAACGTTTTTCCGCTGTCATGTTGATAAGAGACTCCAAAAGTTAGCCAGCACATCTCTATGCAATTAGTACGAGTGCGAGCACGTAAGGAGTGTCATTCCGTGGATTATATGAGCTGCCCGTATCCACTCACTGAGGAGCTCTGTAAATTAAAGTGGAGTCAGTTTGTGCGTAGTCACGCATTCGTGCTTCCTTTGCGACTTTTTCTTGCATTATCGAGTGAACACTTGTCTACACAAACGATAGTTTCATATGCATCGGTTTCTTCCGTCCACCTCTTCTCTTCTCTCTATCTTTCACTTTTCACCTTCGAGTGTGCAGCAGTAATGTTTTTCAGCGAAGCTGAGGGTCACTGCATCTTCGAATGCTCAGTGCCATCAAAAGATATGTATCGTTAGAGAAGAAGTTTGAAATCCTCCGAAGCCGTTGCATGCTATGTTTTTTAGGTGCGATGAATCCATCGATGGAAAAGAAGAAGCTGACTTCTAGAAGTGTGAACATAAGATCGTCTTAGAAGTGATGACTTCTGAAATTGTGAGCATAAGATCCGAGGTGAAAAAAGAACCGGAAGCATATGATGGGCAAAAGATGCAAAGAGTAGCCACTCGGCGATGCCGAATTTCTCCGGCGGTTATTTTGCAACTTCATCCACTGCACGTAACAGAATTTTCCTACTGAATAGGTGAATTCAACGGCATCAGCCAAAGTTTGAGGCAACTCAGCATGATCAAACTTTTTGTTGCATTAAGTCATTGCACTGTAAATGAGAATCTATGTCGTAAAGAACATACATAAAACATTATAGTGTTTCAGTCTAATGCATATGACACGTCAGTTAATAATGGTAACTTACAGCGGCATCAAAGTCTTTGTTTGTCAGCTCTAAAATGTACTATAGAACGACTTGTATTTGATGGTCTCCACAAAAACGTGATGTCATTGCAAAAGAGTGTTATCGCCTCATACAAATTAAGCGCTTTTTCATTTCTCTATCTGAGTAATTTCGTGAACAAGTCGTGATTGTCGCATTGCATTACGGAGGACCTCCGATGTTTCTTAGTAGCAAGAGGACTGATGGCTGCTTGCTGCCGATTCGCCTCCCATGGGAAAAAGACCCAATGAATCGCACTCAGGACTCTTGTGTGGACGAGAAGAGGGAGGAACATGCTTAGTGACGAGCAGCCGAGTTTTATGCGCCTAATATCCACCCATCACTACGCAAGCAAATGCGAATGTCGTCGCATTCTGCTGACCAAAAGTGTTCTTCTCGTCTGATTTTCAACAGCTACTTCAGTTGATACTCAATGCTTTCTCATGCAAATGCAAATCAACATTTCTGGAACTATATGTATGTTCATGTGGCATGTCTCGAACATAAAACCGGCTTATAAAACTTGAGGAATATAAGGTCAACAAAGACATACGGTGTACTGTTCCGTACTATCAAGCTGATGTATTAACATTCGTTGTAACAAGCCAGACTGCATTTCGAAGCAATGCACCACAAAGCAGGGAAGGAAGCTGGAAGGGTGTGCACTTATGCATTCCTCTCACCTGACCAGTCAGTTTCACAAGCTACTAACGAGCAATAGGTATACGGAAAAATGTCTTCACTTTTTAATTGAGCCGACTTAACGCTCTGTCATACATTTTTGCAAATTTTAATTAACTCGCTCGCTGGCAGGGATCGTCGGCAAAAGCATTTGCAGACGAGACGTTGTTCGGCTGAAAATTGAGCCGATGCGGCAAAATTGAGCTCGAGCCGATGTAAATTTTCTCTCGTGTTTGAATGTCTGTAATTCTTCCTCTGGATCAGCTGAAATCAAGGATGAGGTGTCACCCTATAATATATATCGTGCCATAGAATTTAATATTCGAGCACACAGATACGCAAACATGAAGAGAAGCATATTCACAAATAAGGCGGCGCCATAACGTCCTCTTGCGCAATTTAAATGAATTTTCCGTAGAGAGTTTGCGCCTGTTACTGGAGCAATCAAAACATTCCCGCACACTTTGCTATTTGTTTGTAACTTATAGAGCTGCCTGGTCAAATGAGTGAAATGCGAGATGGCGTACTGCGTCAACTGCTCTGTTGGGCTTCTCCAGTCGTCTCTTATTGTGATGTGCTGCATAGCGAAATGGAGACTTGGCCTGCGGGGAATTTCATTTCAGTATCCGACATCTGTATCTCCAATTCCCGGAGGCTTTTAAAGTTCCCGTTCTGGTTTCACAGTTGAGATATGTTCACATGCCTCCCGCACCCTTTTCCTGCCCTCGTTCATTCTTTTGTACCCGAAATTTTCCTAACTGCTGTTTGGTCATTCAGTATGAGCATGGGAGTTGAGCGATGACACAGAGGTACAAAGGCGCCGGAGGTATTCTTTCAGCGCTAGTAGTTAAGGCTTAGATGGGTAATATTTTCCAACGAAGTTGGATGTTTGCATGGTGCTTCCATTGTTTTGTTTACACGTCGCCCACTGAATTTGATCTTTCTCTATCGGTGTCCAAAACGTCATGCCATTACCGGAGTGATGCTTTATTGTTTCTTTGCAAGAAAGAACACATCTATCCATGTCCTCTCTTCACTGACATAATTTCAGTCCCCTTTGTCGTATGATTATGATGATGTGGTTGCTCCAGAATTTGGAAGATGCGGTGCAGCTTTGCATTAGTCGTTGTGCCATCCGTCACCGCTTCACTAACGAATTACTAGAATGAGTTATTTTTAAAATGTGGATTACAGTTCCAGGCCGATCCAGATTACTTTTCACAGTATCCTTTTTGTCTCGGTCACATCGGCTTTGGCATTATTTTGCTCACATGCGTCTCCAACTTTGTTCAGTAATCTCTCACAAAACTTCACTGTGAATCGCTTGAGCTATTGGAGACGTCTTTTGATGTCATTTGCATTAACCGTTTCTTATATTCAGCTAGTAAAAGAATCCTCTGACCCTTAATTGATATCATAATCAAACTTTTTTCACTCTATGGAAGTTTATTAGGCAGTAAAGTTCCGTTTGTTCTCATTCAGAGGCACACGAGTATTCTAAGATCGCTACTATAACGAGATTCGCTACACGGCAATCTGAAGAACATCTGAGCTTTTTGCTTTTATCGAATATCGACCGCAAAACTCAATACGAAAAAATTCGTAATGAAAGGTAAATTATGATTATTCCCGCAAAATTCGCTTCATTCGGAAACGAACCTCAACCTAGCTTCACTTCCTCAGCCTAACCTCACTTCATCAACCTGACTTCACTTCCTCGACCTAACCTCACTTCCTCAACCTGACTTCACTTCCTCATCCTAACTTCACTTCCTCAACGTAACCTCACTTCCCCATCCTAGCTTCACTTCCTGTGTTGTTGAATATTCGTCATCTCTGGTTTCTCCTCTCAACATTATGCACATCTCAAATTGTCGATCGAACGATCACATAATGTCGGTTCGCTTAACTTAGTGCCCTCCTCTTATGTTACACAGCTAGAAGGCGTTATACTCGTCTACTCCTCTCATGTCTTGTGAAGCCTTCAATTAGAAATTGTCTAGACGGCTGTTCATTAATTCGACCGAATTTCGTGAAGACGATCTGCAAATGAGAAAAAACACTGCCATCATTTGAAGTGAGAAGCAATCTACTGTCGTCACTCGCAAACGTTGAATACGTCTCCCTTGAGTGCTTCTATGCGTCTTTCGCTTACTATAGTTCCGAAGAACGAAAACCTAATTAGCGCATCGAGGCCACAAACCGCAGGAGCTACTGTCGCTCACGATTGAGTGATAAACGATCCTCGTTTTTTTGCTGCTCATCTGCTGATTGCTTTCTTGTTGTGCCAACGAGGAAGCTTCTATGTTTATTGTTTCATCGGTGCTACTCGTTTATTATTATGATTCGAAAAATGTGCTCAACAGCAATTCGTTTATCTGCTGGGTCAGTTGGCTTAATGTTCACATCTTCGTGAGCGCAAAAGAGTTTCGAACGATAGTCCTGAGCATTTCTATGAATTAAAATTGTGGTAATTTCTTCTTGCTAGCGTGGACAATGTCGCAATAATGCACGGTTTAGAGAATATGGGACAAAATGAAAAAACAACTGCTTATACCGTCCATATGTGAATTAATCATGCCTTAACCTTCTCTCAACTCATATATTATTCGAATTCCTGGCCCGAAGTGTGGACGGGTTGTGGTTGTTGCTATGCAGTGACAGTAGGCGATATGTTGTACTATTAAAAATATTTATAACTCCTTTCTGGCTTGCTTTGGTAACGCCAAAATGAACAAATTTTTGCTCGAAAGTTAGAATACATCTGTTCGAAGCTACTTTTTCGTTAGAAGCACACTTCGATGGACGTTGATTTGATTTCTGCTTGAAACAACTCTTGAAACGCTTCTCTAGAAGAAGGGTTTTCAACCTGTTCCAGATTTCTGACGGAAGTAGAGATTGATCTCTCTTGATTCACCTACGTATTTTAAAACTATTCACTGTCCCAGAAAAGTGCAGTTCCACAACATTATTCAAAATGATGCAATATTACAGCCACGACCGCACGCCCCATTAGCTGTCAAATCCGCATGACTCACACAGTTTCACAAGCAGCATTCCTCTTATGTAGCTCACGGCGCAAACGTCATCGATGCTGTTTTCCAGGATTTTATTTTCATCATTGTGCTTTTAACTTAACTCAATAGTGTCATTGCTCATTTCCTGGCCAATTTACCCTTCAAACTTCCCTGCTCGGGTTCAGTCCCACTGACTCTTTTG
This sequence comes from Toxascaris leonina, assembly GCA_022844705.1. NCBI lineage: Eukaryota > Metazoa > Nematoda > Chromadorea > Rhabditida > Ascarididae > Toxascaris > Toxascaris leonina. The sequence continues at coordinate 39,731 of JAARMF010000162.1, read as the reverse complement.
AAATATGCATTGCACAAACTAAGCTTTCGTCAAGTCAGTTCGGACCTCTACCGAGATGCAATCTTCTTTCCTTTGCAATTGAAGTATAACAAGCCGAGAGATGGGAGGCTTGAATTTATCTTCGAGATGATGCATTTTATGATGCTGCCGTGAAACTCAGGAAGAACTGCGTCGATAGAGTATAAAAATTCGATTGATAATGATGCTGTCAACAGCAATTTTTTTGCAGCTGGCGATGAAAAAGTTGTTCTTCGGTAGGAAAAAGCTGAAGAAATCACAGTCAGTGCAACATGAGAAAAGTGAAGGCGTACTTGTGAATGGTGGCAGTCATCTTCAGACAAGTCGCACATTCGATCAACCTACAGCAGGTACATCCAGGTATGCCACTGTAATCCACCCGTCACCTGTCATTCTCAGCCAAGAACACTGACCACTCAGGGCAAGTATCAGAACTATGCAAACATTTCATTCATTCTAAGAGCAACACCCACCAAAACGACATATCCACAAGAGGTTGCGAGCGATTGTCGCAATAACCGCCGCCTTCCTCACCATCAACTAAATATACAAGTTCTGCTGGCTGAGAGATGCATGAGCAACCAATCGTGTGACAGACGTTTATATGAAAGACGTTTAAAGCGCAAATGAGGACGTGAGACAGATGGATCAACATCGGCAGTTTTTATGCACTTCCCGGCCGATAGAAAGGGGATGCTACAAAGGGTTCGCACTGCACATTTATGCAAGTTTTTTGCATTCAGTGAACATACTTGTGGCGGCACTGGCCCCACTAGAACGAGCTGCAGTTGCGTCGGCGACGGAATGAAACTGGGCTTACCTAAAACTGCACGAGTACATTTTGTCCCTGCATTTGTTGTGAGATTCGGCTGAGTGAAAATGCTGTTCAAATATGTCGATCATATCTCACCCGTCATTCTTTAGTTTAGGCTGAGATGACAAGCATCTTTCCCGATGGTGGATGAAACCACTCTCTACAGGGGGTTCCGAACTCACAGTCTCTTGCCATTCGGGCGTACACTATGTGGTTTAGTTATCGCGGATGCTTTCACTAGTCGTTGTTTTTCTGGAATGCTGTTCTAATAAGAAGTTTCAATTCGATTGGCTAGCAGTTGCAACTTAAAACTTAGCGACCCTTCCAACAATACCACAAATAAAAAGATCTCATTGTTTATGCGCTTCTACAGATTTGCACCTGCAAAACGTGATATGACAACTCCATCCGTACGTGTGCGTCCATCTATCTGTTTTAGCTCTAACCGGACGGATGCTGAAGCTGGAGTCAACAAACGACGTTCATTGAACTCCTGCGATACCGTCGCTCATCCCCATCAGTCATTTCAGAAGGCGTGATCTGCGTTGAAAAATGTAGAAGAAAATTTTCACAGAGTTTTATGCAGCGAGGTTTTCAACTTAAACAGAATGGGTTGTAGGCAAAGATATCTTTCGTAGATCGGCGTGAATGGCGGCTCATGTTAAGACTCAAATGCGCTAATATAGAGTTTTTATTTGTGGAAGTGAATAAATCAGGACTAGAAGAAATGCAAATCGTACATCCTGCGAGTTTTTCATATACTCTTATCGTACGGTTTATACTGTGCAATTTGCGAGCAATAACCAAAAACCAAAATAAGTGGGAGGCATGCCAGAACAGTCAATACAACCAACAGCTTTGCTCATCGCTAACACAGATTTACAAAATAAGCATATTTCAATGCCCATGGATTGCTACGGACCCAAAATATCAGTGGAAAGGCACTCATCGTACGGTTAACACTGTGAACTCAGATTTCCTATTCGCGGTTCCGACTATTCCATCTTGAGGAGTGGCATACGGACATACACGCGCACATACGCACACGCAGCGTCGCAAGAAACACTTGAGTGGCGGAATGCACTTGGCAACGCAAATGTGCCAACGAGCAGAACAATGCATTGTCAGTGAATTATTAGATGCACACTCCATCGCTGCTGTCCTGGAGGACAGATCCATAAAGTCGAGGAATCGCCGCAAAATGTTGAAGTGAATTGAGCACTGAAGTTGAAAGAAACTGAAATCGTGTTCTGCTATCATAAATATGTGATCATTGTAAAAGCATTGAAGTAATGTCGTAGATGATTACAACTGTCGTAAACATTCACAGGAAGGTGAAGATATTTGAAGGAAATTGTTGCGATGGATGGAATGGGAAGGTGGTGATACTCAGGACATATTTATGATAGGTATGTCTTGTCGAAACGCTGGCAGTCTTATCAGTATAAAGCACTACAAGTATATCAAAAGAAGCCATTTTTTAGTCTTAGGAACGAAAGAGCTTCGAGGTATTACGATGTGTTGCTTTAAACGATGTTTTGAGGGACTCAACATTTGACGATTACCACAGTTTTCTCGATGGAGCGTCCTCATCGTTGGGTGAAGAGCATCACTTTGATGAAGAGCTTGACAAACACATGATGCAAACAATTTCGGATGTCAAATATGCTAAACGGAGAGCGAAATTCGTCGCCGTCGGTTCGTTTGCGCTAATATTTCGTTTATAACGAATCCATCGATCTTATTTATGGATGGAGCGAATCATTTGACAAGCAACGAATTTCCGTCATCAATAATACTCACTCAAATAGAATTAGATGAATTTTTGGGATGCCACGTTGCACTTGTGACTTTCAGTAAAGAGACGTTGTGAAAGGGTGTAGAATTGGGGCAACATGAGCCGTTAATCAGCGAATGCTGAATATTTATCACTTGTCACATAGGCGTAGAGCATTCCGCTAAATGAATGTGTTCACTGCAGTGATTGCAATATCGATCACATTCACAAGTGCAATTGACATTTGCAGCGTGAAATGTTCGTTATCCGCTCTAAATTATTCTTCATTACTCATAATGAAACAATGAACAAACTTCACATCGTGCCATAATTTTTCGTATTTTGCGAGCAATAATACAAAGTAATGATAGAGTGTCAGTCGTCACACCGTTTATTCAAAGCATTCCTGCAGCAATAGTTGTACATCTTTATGTGATGAAATCTCTGCAACTATGTCCTCATAGTGCATATTATGAATCTTAGAAGACCCACTAGCCGAAATTGCGCTGCCAGTAATTGACCTGCAGCGATATAAGCTCGCATAAAGCCGATCAAGCAAAATCCCTAAATCAGCTCGATTTCAGGAGAGGTGAATTTTCAAAGGGAGTGTTTGGATGCGCATAATTTAATACGTGCGAAGTATGGTTGTCAGCCGCTCATCTGGTCTCAGGAACTCTCCGATCTTGCTCATACTTGGGCTGTTAAACTTGCCGAAAGAGGACGCATACTCTATCCTGAGTTACCCGGTAAGCGAAATTGGCTTTACAGTATTACGTACTCTCTTCTCAATCATAAAGACCTCGAACTTAATGTTGGGCAGCAAGCAGTGTGTTTCACCGAAGAGAAATGAAGATTCTAGGTGGCACTATTATGTTGTGAATTCGATTGAGCCGATAAGGTCACAGAGTATTAATCAATAGTTCATCATCAAAAATCCCAATCCAAAGCTCATTGCGCACTAAACGGCCATACAGTGGATAGTGCTTTGAGGCATCGTTTTGGGGTGGGGGCACATTGCCTTGAACTGATGAGCACTTATCTTGAGGTTTAAACCGTCTGACGAATTATCTGTTAAATAGGCACAAACCAACGTATTAAATAAGCGACATTTATGGATATAAACGGGAAGATGTTCGAGAAATAATTTTTCACCCGATAGCCCTTCAATATTTCTCTTAAAAAATCTCAAATATATTTTGCAGGCATAGGTGAAAACATCCGATTGTCGATGGCAGACGAGCAAACACACTTACCATCCGGAGTTGAAATAACCGACTTTTGGGCAGATGAGGCGGAAAATTTTGATTTCGAGAGGCCACGATGGCATCCAAGTGGGTTTTTTTCCAATGTCAATGTCCTGTGGTAGAGTAATGTGAATTTTTTCATCGAAGCTTAGCTGTATAGTCGTCCACATGTCAATGCTTAACTGTTTCACGTGATCATCCATCGTTTCTATCGGTAGTTGCATGTTCCATACAAATATTTACGCATATCCCTGAAATTGCAATATCTATTTTTTCTTGGAAACAATGAATCATAACTGCTGAGAATAGAGCTGATCAAATTTGCACAGTGGAATAAATGCTTTCAGTTTCAATTCAATCAGTGTAAAAGCAATCGAAGTGGGAGCTTCTATCTTCACTATGCAATCAAATAACCTAGTAATACAGGGATGGCTGTCACTTGAACACCTGCAAATCTGCCTCTATATATGCATGCTATAACTGTTGGAGTTACACCACACGAAAGAAGCTAATGCTTCAAAGTTTGACGAAACGATAGAGTTTAGAGCGCAGAGATTCTTCATTGGTTAACTATAGCCTTCGAAATTTTCTAGGCACCGAGCCATGGCATCGTATTATATGTTTGATGTCCAAAACCTGTGGTTGTCATTGTGATCAATGGTATATATTGTCCTCGTAAATTGCTCTTTCGAGAGTTTTTATTGTTTGCAGGCACTCAACACTTCACTCAAATCGTGTGGAAAGAAACGTTTGAAATGGGTGTCGCCCGATGCTGGAACACATCGAAAAACTGCATTGCAGTCGTCGCCTTTTACCGTCCTGCCGGAAACTCGAATGCACCAGGTAACCGATTTGTTCCAAAGTTTCCCGTTATAGAACTGTGGAATGCCACCAAAAACAACATCCTCAAAGCATATGTGACTAACTGTGAAGAAGTCTGAAGCAGCAATGGAACGGCGCGACAGAATGTCTGAAAGCGCTGAATGGGAAGCATATTATATGTGACGAATGAAAATAACGTTTCGAATATGAGTGACGTTTATAGTCGATTCAACAGAGGGTTTAATTTAATCTGCGAGAGGGATGACATCGTTCACGCCGTTACTCATAAGAACACAATTTAACTGGTCATCAATCGGGTGCAGCCTCACAGAAGATCACTTTTGATGCACTGTTTACTAAATGAATGCAGCTGCAATTCGAGCGAACAGTGAAATGCAGTTTACATGATAATCGAAGCCGAATGTTTACACTATATTCCCTTCTCAAATCTCAAGCACTCTGAAAACCACGAAGAGAATTGGAGCTTTGCGTTACTATGAGGCTTATTAACATAATTTGCATATTCAGGTGAATTTCAAGTGAATGTTCCATCGAAGGCCAGCTTGGAAGAGTTGCCACTCTCATCCAATACACCGTTGCGTTTTGTCGTTTCGGCAATGCAACGTTCCATGACACTGTCTGATTCGGCTGTACAATCACCTGCAAGGTCCTCAAAGCATTGAGTTTTTTTCCTCTTCTCGCCTCCACTTCCGCCATTGTTCCTCTTTATCGTTTCACATCGTTCGCTCGCTACTGCCCATATTTATTCTTCATTCAATCCTCCTCCCACTCAGCCACTCTTAAGATGTGACTCCTAACCAAAAGGCTTTACTTCACCAGGCCTGNCAAAAGGCTTTATTTCACCAGGCCTCTCAGAGGATAAATCAAGTGCCTCATGATTCGGACGCAACACTGCATATAATGCAAGCGGATGATCGTATCACAATTAATAATGGAGCAAAACGGAAACTGGCAGACATCCATTATTGCATTCTCGTCGCATCACCGTTAGCAACGATGGGAGAAATGAATATCTCATGGAATCGCTAAAAAGAGATGCTATGGCAACTAAGAAATGCAAATCTTGGACGACAGCATTCTATATTAACTCTAGTTTTATACGCACAATTCTTTTGGCTGCAGATTACTTAATCACCGAATCGTTATACCTTCGTTGTGTTTTATTACTAACGGCGTTCTAATGCGGCCATCATCATGCAAGTTCCCGCGAGGAATTCCGCTTGCAAGCTCGACTTCAAGTGTCCGCTTCCTGCCTTCTTTTTCTCTTGCTACATATTTGCGTATCAGGAAATGGACTCCCGGCCTAGGTAGAATAAGATAGCAACGGCGAGGGCAAAGATGATAACCCAGCCAAAGCACTGGCAAACGCTAGCATATACCTCTTCATTTCCACATTTTAATTATTGGCTGCGACATTCATTCTCAAAACAGCAGAAATTATAAAATTAACTGCCGCTGGATTCAAACTATCATTCCAGAGGAGTTCGTAAGGGGGCGTTGCAATAGAGGCAACTACAAATATGCGAGTGGGNGGGGGGGAGGGGTTCGGGGAACGGCGAGAAAGGAGAGGGAGAGCGGAACAGTGGGGGAGAAGTTGCACTAAACCGAAGCACTGTTGCAATTTTTGCTGGTGACAAACACGGGCTTCTGCTTACTATAATTTCTCTTTCTCCATGATTTCCTGTTCGGTTTCCAAGAGCAGTGTTATCGTATGTGGTGACGTCAAAGAACAATCGTTCAGCTTTACATCGTTGCAGAATGTCGTCCGGTTGCATGCATAATTCAGCCGAATACTTCAGTAACAAAGCATCACCGATATCACGAACTTTCCTCACATAGAAAAATGGATAAGCAGAGCCGTCTCCAAAAATCTCCAATTTTCTCTTCCAGCAGTAAGCAAGTAATGATGCAACGCTTTCACTTCCTCAACCCAGGAGTCTGTTGCAAAGGAATAACAAAAAAAAAACATAACTTGAATTGCACTTAAGAGGTTCTTAAGCACTGTATGTGGGAAGAAATGAGATGAAGCGAGTCAGTGAAGTCACTTTCTGGAGACGACTTGATTTATGTATCTCTATCGATTATGTTAATTTCACTTCTACTTCCTCATTTCACTTTCCGCAAAGCTTAAATAGAGAGGCAAAGCATCGAAAGTGGTTTGATGCGTCAAGAATTGATGTTGTTCGTGTACTAATAAATATACCGCATTGCGAAAACAGTTGTGCGTTTGTTTCCCTTTAATTGCTGCTTGTCTCATTGAATAATGTTTCTATTATTGGCATTATTTCTTTCGCTTGAGTGCAATGAATATTAATAACTGCCATATAAGTGATTCCTCTGCTTCTTTTCTGATGAATGAAATGAACGTTCCAAAGTAAAGTAAAGCGAGTAAAGGAGTGTAACGTAGCGTCGTTCATGTGCTTCGAGCACCACAACGGTAATGGAACGGCGCAGGGTGTCTAATCACGAGCATAACATCGCTATCGGCATACTGCAAACTTTGTGACCGTTAAAACGAATAAATCGTTGCTAACGATGAGAATACAGAGCAGAAGCAGTGTGCAGGGTTGGGCAAACAAGTCTGCAGACTAGGCACATAAGTTGATTCAGCAATTCGTCACATCCGACTCTATTCAAAATTTTTGTCTGTAGAAAAATTATAAAAAGATTGTTGGTAAATCCAACAAGCAAAACTTCGTTGTGCCACTGAACTTGAGCTGAAGAGCATTTCTAACACTGTTCACGACAAACCTTCCAATAATCCAGTTATGGTACATAGGGCTGTTCTAACGAGAACAACGTGAAAAGAAAGTGGGTGGCAGCGGGAATAATAATAGCAATAGCAGTAATAATAATAGTAATAATAATAGTAATAACGGTAATAGTAATGACGATAATAATAAT
>JAARMF010000162.1:12912-24026 GCA_022844705.1 Toxascaris leonina | reverse complement strand
TTAACTGCCATCGTTAAATGACGTTTATTGCCGTGCACAATTTGAATGCATATGATCATTTTTTAAAGAGCATATCACTTTACTGGTGACTGCGTCGTTAAAGAATGTGGAGAATTTGGCTGTAGAATAAGCTTCCAACAATCACTAGATATGAAAAACACCTTAAGGTTTACGGTGTTCACAGATGGCTGAAAACAGTCCTATTTTACTTCTATCTTCGATCGGAAAAACTCGTATCTTCAGCCAAAATCACTGCAGTGCGATCGTGAGAAACTATGAGGACACGAGAATATATGGATGGGTAGCCACAGTGTTCTGCTCTAATTTGTTGTAGCTGTTCTATCTATCACCAAAACAGAATAATTGCAGTCATTCGAAGTTCACGAAGATTTCAATTCTTAAGACGAGAGTTGACGAGATTGTGCAAGCGTTGTGGTGAAAGAGAGCAACCTTTATTTTGAGTTCATCTCTTGATATGAGAGTGCATAAGTGGTGTAACTGAGTTGCTGAAGCGTGAATGTGAGACGGACAATGCAATAAGGCAGACGAATGCTTCGAGCATTCTGATGTTTACTTGAGAATTGAACAAAAAGCGAAAACCACACGAACCGGTTCACCTTGCATCGAGTGATGTGATATGCGGATGTGTGCATTGCATTGTCTCTTATCAATAAGCGCAATTATTAGATTCGCACCGTTCATTCGATCATTCCAAACTATTATTGCTGTGATACCACGAGCGGAACTACGAGAAACAATATTTTAATTGACTGAGAAGAAGAAGATGGGGGGGGGGGGGNNGGGGATGGGAAATGTAGAAGAATGGAAGAAGAACGGTTCGATGCACAGGGCCCAAAGAAGTTGGGGTTGAACAAACATAATAATTTCTTCATGTTTATTAAACTCCGACTCAACGATATGCTTGCCTAGAATTGTTGGTGCAATCTCTTTGAGGTGGGGAAATGAAATCAAGAACTTGTGAGATGTTTTTTTTTTTTTTTTTTTTTGCAATTCGCACGAAATAGCAATAGAGAGGAAAAGAGTTAAGGCACGATATGCGGCAGAATAAAGCAGTGCGGCTTCATGCTCCTTTTGTGACGTGCCATTGCTACCTTCACACTTGCAATGTTTGTTTCCATGCATAATTATCAAATCAGTTGGAAGAAGAGGCTGGATAACTAGTAGAGCTTTACATGTGCACCTACTCGAAGTGTCATTAGTGACGTGATTCGTCGTGAAATCGCAACGATCACAAGATTTCCGAATTACTGCCGCATGCGCCCGCACCGAAGACATCGCATCTGTCATGGTCGGCGTATGCAACAGAAGTTTTTATTCCTTTGCAATCACCGTCGTGTTGCTTTCACAAAAATACTAGCATCGCCTAGTATATTTGCTAAACACCTTGAATGAAACTCCCGAGACGGCATGAACTCCAGAGCGTTGACGAGAGCACTGTAATGGGATTTCTATTCATAACAACCGTACTTATTCTGCTGGGAACACTAAATTCAAACGTAAGAAGCTTCTGAAATCTTTGTTTCTTGCCCGTGAGAGTGCTGTCTGGGTCAAGAGATATGCGGCTCAAATGAAACATCATCTACGAAACGTGATAGCAGTCTGATATTTACCTTTCAGAAAACAGCTGCTGTGGTACTAAAATGGGCGCAAATTGCATATGCACAGCATCATTCACCACATTTCATTGTAAAGAATAGATGTCTGCTCAGATCAGTGGACAGAAGCAATTATACTCGCTCATTAGCGGGACGCTTCTTTTCATATTTCTGAGGAGGCCTTACCTGCTAACAATGTAGAGAACAGCAAATGCTAGACTCATATTCTGGCGAGGTCCTGCAATGGCCAACTACTTCATCCTCCCTTTGCTTCTCTCATCCATTTGAAATCGAAGTGGATAGCACTCTTTCAATTATACCGCTTTGAAGGTTCACTGCCACCTCTTCATTCACGCAAAGTTTTCTATATATTCCTTCTCAAACGTCTGCGATCTGTGATTTTCCTCACCTCCACGGATTGCCAAAAAGAGTAAAAACCCAAAAAGAACTTCGAATATAGCAAGGAAACAAGTACATATTCGCACATTTGCCCGCTTATACTGTTTCATGCCGATTATTTGAAGAGATCTCAGGATGTGCGTATCGTTGGTGCTTGTGATGGCCGCTTTTTCACTTTTCGCAACACAATATGTCGCGGCTACTGGAATGCATCGTTACTTGGAACTCGACGCAAGCATTCCGGCTGCCAAGTAAGTAAACTGGGAAATAACGAAGCTCTATGAAAAATAGGTCGGATGGAATCATTAAAAAACGCTTCGTTTAGCGATGCATCTGTCAAAAACGAGGAAGAATGAGCGCTCTTGCAACAAGCCGGAGCCCTTGTAAATTGTGAACAGATGAGATCATCCCACTGCTGTTGAGAAACAACGGCGTAACGTTGCTTGAAAAAAAAGGGTTTGTATTAACCAAAAACATACATATAACGCTTTATAGTGAAGAATTTGAGACCGATGTGAAGAATTTGATTTCAATTTCGAGGAATAGCATCTATTTCTTTATAAGCTAATGTCCTTTCAGACGGAAAATATAAATGTTCAACCGTTGAACTGCTCGTTCTAAAGCGGTGTGGCATGCATTTGCTTATCGTTCTCAGATTATTACCGTTGAAGGTACAGAGATGCTCAATGCTCCTACAGAACTTGGTTTTTCTAAGTGTCGTGCTGTTCTTAAGGACAAACTGAGCTCCAATTCTTCCTAATCCAACATTCTTGATTGCAGCATACGTTAAGGCGCACATCAAGGGGCAATAAAATTCCATACCTACCCAGCCGTTCTCGCCAGAGCGACGATCACCGAAAAAGAGCTTGTTTTAACGTTCTATACAGGGCCGGAAAATACTCGAATAAGATGCGTCAGATGATTAGGATCGCTCTGTTGGCAGCACTTTGAAGCAGTAGAATAAAATTTTGCCCCAGAATGTACTGTGAGAGCTACTTCTCGTTATGCTCCTTGAATACGATCATTTGCAGCCCATACAACGTTGGATCTGGAGATTCGTGTGTGGGTCAATGCGCATTTCATTTTGTCGATCAACTCAAGCTGCAGCTTCGTGGTGGAAATGCCGCACAACTGCTGAACCTCAACTACAACGAGTTCCTGATCGCCTTCTCAAATGTCACATTTTTCGAAAAATTTTGCAAGTATGTTTATCAAATAGAACATTGGCGGTTGTAGATGCGAGAATGTTGCAGATTTTAGAAACTATACAGCACCTCGGGTAAAAATTTATTCACAAAAGGGCACACGCATTAAAAATAGTAGCCTTCAGACTGATACTTTCCGCTCACAACATGTGAGAATTGTTTCTAACTTTCAACGCATTTCTTGCATCACCCAGCGAGTCAACATCAACAAACAATAATGCCGAATAATTTGCTCTTTTGCAGTAAGTAATTTGATAGACTGGAAAAGAAAATAACTTTATGCTCAATATGAGAGGAGATCCAAAGCGGCTTGTTGAAGCACATTAGTGGAAGCCTGGCGCCTTCCGTGGAAGAGCATCAATAATTTTGTCAAGCAAGATTTACACAACGTACATTTTCAAAATAAACGTCGAAAATTGTTTCTGCGAAAGATGGGTCCGACAAGTCGGTTCGGGAGCTTTCAAATCAAATGGTCAAATCGGGCTAACCAGTTTTCATCAGGCTTCACTTTTTGATGTTCCAGCTATATTCCCAGTTTGTCCTTTTTCTTCTCCAACTTAAACTGTACATGAATGGGACATGTGGCAGCTTGGGCTGTATGCAAAACTGGCAAGACAGCCAGACTAAACGGTGTGCGAATTGTGGGTAAGCACTTTATTACCTCTTAATATACTCTCTTGCCTTCGAGCAGAATGGACTTTGCAGATTTTACCACAACTTCCAATACTGTTACTCGGCTTGTCCATCTAGTTACTTGCAAGAACTTTTATCAAGAAGTGCGACGATTATCGATCATTTTTGTGTATATAACTTCAAAGGTAAGGAACTTGTTCACCATTTCTGAGTTGTGTTGCTATATTCAGAAAAAGCATAATGTGAGCAGTGCCTTTAGAGCGTTCGTGGTCTGGTAGGTGTTTCATGTTTTAACGAACGATGAAACAGACGGAATGATCTCTTCACCTTTTCAACACTGCAGCGCTCGTGTAAATATATTGAAGAAGACGGCTTCTTTGAGTGTTCGAGTGATGTAATAGTGCAATCCACAAGATTGGTGCCGTGCTACTTCTGTGTAAACTTCTGAGCTTTATTCAACGCCGATGTTTCCCTTCATATTTGATAAAGGAATTGCGAGACGTCTTTAGAGTCCAGGCTATGGTTCACTGTATACTTCATTTTGCAACTCTGAGTTAGGCGATTCATGAATTGAAACTAATCGACAGGTGGATAGGAAGACATAAGTGCACTGGTGCAATCATGATATTGCCATAATGACCTGAAAATTAAATATAAGGTTTCTTTTCCACACCTGTGAAGCTTTTCTCCTATCTCTATTGAAGCGCTTTATCTTCAGAGATTCGCGAGCGGTTCGGATGTCTGTCGCGGCTGGATGGTCAGTTCTCGAAGCAATGTCTCAGCACATGTACGCCATATCACAATGCCGTCAATTCAGTTATAAGCAACTTCAAACATTTAGCGCTCAATGGAGATTCAACAGCAGCCGAGAAATATCTTAACGAATCCTGCGAGTGTGTTCATTGTTTTACTTAGCTCTTTCTGCAACAAAGGCCTTTATCGATATTCGCAGACTGCCTGCTTTTGCCTCTTTTCTCCAGCACGGTTGCTAATAATACCCTTCTCAAAATAGAGAATATCTGCCAAGAAAATTATTGAACTAGGAATCAGCTTTTTCGTTTCTCTTTGTGGTGTTCGTAAAGATGGAATAGAAAGAACACTCGAAGGATTAATATAAGCTTTCACACGTGAATGAAGTGACATTGTTCTGATGGCTTTACAGGGAGTTCATTCAGTTTGTTTGCGCCATTCAGGTACGTTATATGTACGTTGCACTGCGACATACCAACGATAGCGCACACGTGTGGCTTTGATACAGCGAATCTTGTGATCGATCTAACACGGAAGTCATTTGCTTCTATGGAAACAATGGCACTTGATACCGGCGCTGTTTCAAGGTTACTGCTACTATTTGCTGCTCACCGTTCAACTAGCAACTTAACCGTTCGTTTCTTCAAAGCTGAATTGGAAGAAAGGACGGCATATTGAGCCATTGAATATTGAAATAGCCATCTTGCATTACGCCAAGTACTTATGTGTATTAGCATTAACTTATGACAAGCAGCTTCCAGTAAGCAACAACAGCAGAAAACTAGTGTTGAGTTCCTGCGGTACTATCAGAAGAGGTTGTCTGCAACAACGAGAAACGAAGCAAATGAACTAACAGAGTGAGAAGAAGCCACTTTTGAGCGTTCTTGGAAGTCATGTGAAATTTCAGATGGCCCCGTACTTGCGCTGACATAAAAGCATACAAATTGCCGACGCCGTCGAATGAGATGCCACCTCGAAACGACAGTTTGCCGGCACGATCATCACAGCCCCAGCACCAAGCACAAGTATCATCCTCTAAGGTCAATTCAGTGCCCAATTTGATAATCTTCTTCATTATTGCCGTTATGAGTCGACCTGACCTTTATCGATGACGCTAATTATTTGCCCACAACTAAGTGTCCTTTTATGACGTAGATAAAACCCTTTCGAAAGAATTTGTTAGTCTCCTTATCAACATTATCACCACAAAATTAGGGATAAAGTAATTGAGGACTTTGAGAGTATCACATTATTTCATTGTCTGCAATAGTATCTGCTCAAGCAACAAATACAAGCGTCCATGTTAGGGATATAGCAACTAAAGTGTGCATCGGAAGAACATGCCAAGTTGCACTTTCGATAGTACATCCTATGATGTGTTTCCAGCGGCTTGTTTTGAGTGTTGCTTCATCCAGAAAAGCCAAGACAGGTGTCACTGACTAGGAGTTACGTGGTGCGATCCGGATGCAGTGCTTGACATACTAGGCCAGGCTCGTTTCAAAGAGTTGCTGGAAGACTTTTCCAGCAATTCTTTGAGATTTTGCGAAACGATTTTGAGAATGCGACAAGCGATCACATTTTGTAATTGGAACGAACTTCAGATGTGCAATATTACTTCGTTATTGTGTATATCGCGTCTGCAATTATTCTCACAACAAAGCGTATGACGAATGAGCCAACCGGTGTGTTTGACACACATTTTGTGACATATTTCAGCCGTTGCGAACCGCTCACGAAGTAATTTGGTGGTTATATCCTAGAGACTTAGTCTTGGAGCTTCTCAAGACAGCTGTGAAGTGAAGTGCTCCACTCCTGCAACTGAGAATATTGATGAACTAGCTTTCTTCCGAAGACAGATTTGATGAGAAGGGAATAGCTGCTCGGGCTTTTGCCGTCTTCTTCTCGAACTCGTCCCCTCAATAGGAAATTTAGATCCAGAAGACTATTTTCGCAAAATACTCAGAAAATAGTAAAGTTGCTTTCTCAAGTTATTACTCAGCAAAACTATTCAAAAAGAGCATTTTATTTTATCACAGCACCTATTCTGCGCAATCATTAGGCATTCACAGCTGCTCAATTGACGGCGAAAAGTCTGAATGTTTACATGACGCCTTCTTGCTCACTGCGCTTTCCATACGACAATATTGCGGCACCATGTCCCCATTGTACCACAAGCATATCGCAGAAGGAAGAGCATTTTGAAGGACTTGTGCCTTATTCAAGCTGACATTATTGAAGAGCATCCATGGCACATGATCGTGTTTATCTGGATATATTTCGTCGGTTCTTCTGGCAGCTTGCAATTGAAGCCGGTCGCCCAGTCCACTTGTGATGCATATGCTGCAAAGTGCACTCATTTAACGGTAAATATGCGCATATTCCTCACATTTTTGTTCAAAATACAAGTAGCCTATTGTTGAAAATTATGCAAGGGGACCTAAGTCTGATGATCATGGTGTACACAACATTCATGCTCCGGAGTGCTTCTAGTGATGTCGCTGACTAGAGTCTGCGTTTTGAACATGAAATATGTTTCCTATGAATGCATTGGTCAAAGAATAGACAGAATTCGCATTTCTATTGGCTCTGCTTCATGAAATAGAGTGAACCTACTTTAATGATCGGACACAGGGCAGAGCAGTCGCTGTGACCAGATGCGAAGATCGCATGCATCAACCACGCTCTGTAAGCCACTGAAACAAATAACGGCATTTCGAAACGCCGATACCTATTTGCACATTTACTGAACGAGAACGATACTGTGATGAAGCAGAGAAGCACCTGATAGCGTTCCGTGTCGTCATATCGATCTCCAGAGTACTGTAGCACGTGTCAACAGCCTTCTCGAAGGCAGTGCCTCCCTCGAGGTGCTTCTCAAGGCAATAGATATAGGGCAGTGCTGCATTTGTGCCGGTTATCGTTTCAATAACACACGACTCGAAACGATTGATCACGCATTCCTCCTTGCCATGTTGACACTCGATTGTACCGTTCTGCAAGAAATCCTCTCAGAAGTAGAAAATACATTCAAATGGCGTTATGATAGAAGCTATTCCTAAGCAGCGTAGATGCTGAATGCGATTAATGTTATGGGGCGCATACTGGAGGTGAATTGGAGTTGATGACGCGAAGGGCGTGATCTGAGATGATTGCTGCATTAAACGTATAGCTGAATATGGGTGCCCATTTCTTAGGGCGCCCATTTCAACAAAATTTTTGAATTCGCAGCATTGTTCAGCGAGACTGAAATATTCACGGTCTGAGGCAGACTTCTGTCCCTTACACCGCGCTAATAACACAAGGCTTAATCTTTTTTTAATNCTGAGGCAGACTTCTGTCCCTTACACCGCGCTAATAACAGGAGGCTTAATCTTTTTTTAACATCTGTTCATAGGTAATTATGTTTGGTAGCAAGGCAATGCAGTGGAAGCCGCTATAACAGACGACGGTAAATGAGGTAGGGCGGGACAATCACGACCTCGTATTCGAGCAAAAATTGCTTTATAGGTAATCGTCCAACATGTGCAGACACTGCAGAGTGCCTAGGAAGTAGCGGAAAACAGCGACAACTGAGAGAGCAATGAGAGACTGCATTGGACAGCAGTGCAAGCGCGAGGGCGATCATGTATACTGAAGATTGAAAGAGCACTGCACTGCGCCATACCTCGATCGACCGCTGCTTAATGTACTTCAACTATACTGTCACTTTTGAGCGTATCACGCTGCATTTCAAATGGTTTAGTTCATCAACCTGCTATGAAACTCTTTTCCTCCAACTGGTTACGGGATTTGTCTCACCAATAGGATGATTGTTGATCAATGAACCTATCTCGTCACTCCTGCGTACGATGAGAGAATAAGCTGAAGAAAAATGTTTCCACTCTTTTCCAGTGGAATCTCATACCTTGATTTGCGCATTCCCATAGGGAACAAGCTCAATATCGACGTAATCGGCAAAACGGTTATAAACAGTTGGGTAGAGGATACTGGTTATCATGCTTTGACAGCCACCGCATAACGATTCATATAGCAATGTGAGCTTCACTCTTTTGTTCTTCGTTTCCGCCTGAAGTTATCAGAACACACATTCGAGAACCTCCGCCGTTATAATTCTACAATTCTCTCAGCATTTTTCGAGTTAGTTATCTCGTTTCTAGAGGAGCGATCCTCCCGCCTTCTGCAAGGACCCTCTTTCTCGCATCCTAAAGGAGATCCCTTTCTTCCTGAACATCTTCATCTCAAAAGCAAACCACTTCAAAAAAACAACAAACAGATATTCGCTTTATGGACAAGTATAGACCTTATACAGTACAATTACTTACAGTATATTTNGATATTCGCTTTATGGACAAGTATAGGCCTTATACAGTACAATTACTTACAGTATATTTAATTACATACTTACAGTATATTTATCACATAGTGGCTTGAAACCGCATTTCGTGCTCAATTCATCATTTTCGCACCAAAGTGTCGGCGGCACGACGTTGCAGTTGAATTCATCGACACCACTCGCAACCACTGCCATGACGATAGCAGCTGCTATCGTCAAGCCGGATCGCGACATTGTCTGAAACGGCTTGTTGAATATAGACAAAGAGTAGAACGTGACATTAGACGGGCCAGCATTCCTAGTCTGAATACATGTTTTATCAAAAACAATGCAGTGTTCAATCATAAATTCGAACGATTGCCTACAGAAATCGAATAGGATCGAAATATAGCTTCTCACATCTACCTCTGAGCTGCATATGTGCTGCCACAATGGAGTGCACAGCAATCGTCGCTCTGTTAAGAAAAAGACAACGGAGTTAAAATCTGCGTTCAACGGAATCCACAAATCTGCGTTAAAATCATGATTCATTTGAACCATGAGAAGGGGAAAACGTTATAAGCGAATATTTCGTTCATAGGTGATAACAGTTATCCCGCAAGGTAGAATTGCTCGGTTGGTATGGTCCATTGAAGCCATGTCACGAAAGTGATTAAACAAAAGCATGGGAAACGCGAATATTATTCACGAAATTCTTAGCAATAGCATTTCGGCAGCATGATAACGCAACTGAGGATCGGATGTGTTACCAAACGCTTACGCTCGCTGAAATAGAGCACAGCTCGCACACTGATTGCTTTCTGTGGCGCCTGATAGCTCAGTGCTGAACGAATTAATACTTTTACACAGCTGTTTCATTCGATGTTCTCGAGGTTAGCACAGCGCCCTTTGTTCTTCATTATGCGTTCATCTAGCAAATTTCGTTTAGGATCTAGAAAGTTAGACTCTAATTGATGATTTATAGATGGAACTATTACTGAGAAGATAAGAACTGCGGTGAATGATTTTTTCCCCCCCCCCCCCCTCCCCCCAAGAATCGAAATGATAGCCCTGATGTGGTTCACTTCCTTTCCACGGCCATACTCTCCGATTATAGGTTAACAACTGAACTCAATTTCGATACTGCATGCTCTTTTCCCAGCGTCCCCATCTCCATTCCCTCCTCACTTATCTCCTCCGTCACCCCCCTCATCTTAAATAGCGTCACAATGTTCAGGAAAGGAGCTGCTGCCGGGACCTCCGCGGATCCTCGTCGGATTGAAAAGCTGCCCTGTCTCCGCCAGAAATACGTCACTTGACGAAGAATCCCCGCGCATAGTCAGGTGAGGAACGTCGCTCACAGGATGAAACTAGATGAAAGTCAACAAAGCACGTGTGTGTCATGCAAACTGACTAGATGAAGTTGCTGTCAGATTCGCGAAAACTGGTTGAGAATCATAAAAGAGTGGCTTTGGTAAAGCTGCATCGTTTTCGAATCATTAAGCTGCGCTGATGATGGCCAAGAGCAGAGAGGGCGCAGAATGCTCGTGTAGCCCTCTTGTTGCTGTGAAAATCATGAGAAAGTGAAAGAAAGATAAATCCGAGGCTGCGGATGGACACACATGAATTATAACAGTTGAGGAATGGCATCGCAGAACACAAAGTGAGTTTGGAAACAAAACGAGCGGAAGAAAACAGGACAATTTTTTCGCAACACAACATATACCAGCCTCCAAGCCCCTCTGAAAGGACAAGAGAGGATCAAGCTTCCTCTCCCTCTCCACCACATGCGGTGTGTGCACAGATCTATTTGAATTTCTGTCGACTTTCGACGGTGATCTATGAGCTAGCAACTACTACTAAGCTGATCAGACTGAATCGAGCCTAAGCTTTGAACGGATTCGTTCAGCCTCTGGGTGCCCTATTTTGAACTCCCGCGCGAACTTTGTTAGTGCACCGACCTCAGTACGACATCCGGTTGCCTTCAGACCACTCGCTAGCATCAGCTAGAGTACGTGAGCAGAGCAGCTTAGACCTTTTAGAAATCGCATATCGAGTCCAAATTTTCTTTTGCCTTTTCGAACTCATCAGTTCCATCCTCATCGCATTAAAAAAGTCGTCGTCACAACGAAAAGATGCGCGACCGTTTTCGATGCCTGTATCTGTTTCTTGCATTCATTGTATCTCTGTATCCTGTTT
>JAARMF010000162.1:2840-12845 GCA_022844705.1 Toxascaris leonina | reverse complement strand
GTATTACTATGTGCACATCGCCCATCATGCCCACGCTATCCAGGACCTCGAGGCAGACTTGTTCATTCTTCCGCTCAGCAGGATGCTCGTTTCAGCTCTTCAAGCCCAGAAATGCATTTTTGCGAGATACATCTCCAACATAATTGATCGCTGCAATAATAAATGCAGCATCCACTCCCGATGTCAACAGCGACGGACGCTCTAACCGACGCTTTCACGACTCTTCTTCTTCACCCGTTCCAGTGGGTCCTTCAAAGGCAAACAAAATGTCTACTCGGGAACGTGCGTCGCACATATTACGACACTGTTTGGCATGTATCTATGTGCTGATTTAACAATTAATTTTTATTCGTGTGGCTCTAGCAGTAGACAACCTGACAGACGAACAACAAAAACACATTGACACGATATCGCCGCAATGCACTTGGAAAGTAGGTTTGCAAGCGCTCATAAGAGTGCTTCAGCAGCAACATATACGAATAGAAGGCACAAATCTGCTTGCCCACTAAGATAGGTGTCCACTAAAGGTTGCCCACTAAAAATAAGATGAGGAGATTTTCTATCAGAAGTGAATANGAGATGCCCACTAAAAATAATTTTTCAGAAGTGAATGAATATTTTCTGGATGAACATAATGGGTGAATTGAAATGAACCGCATACATCCTCAGGAATTTAAAATCCTTAGAGCATACGAGGAGAGCCATCCGCTTCCGAATTTTAGGAGTGCAAGAATGCAGTGGGCGACGTGATATAAACCTCATCAATCACGAAGATTATAGCAATGACTGCTGGAAATTCTGAGGTTGTACAGCGTCATACTGAGAGGAAGGTCATGTCTTTTCCGCTCGTCACCGACGAGTAGAAACAAATGACTCATGATAGAAACCAGCACTATTCGTGGTTCCATGTTGGCCATGACATCGTAACGGAGAGTAGGCGGTGATCAAACCGACCATTCGACTGTCCTAAATGATTTCTTCGCGGGGTTATAAACCGTGTCGCTCATTGATTTCCCCATAGTTATTCACTGAGGGCACTTGCACAAACTTATGTCCAAACTTAGTTGTGTGAGCTGCAGCCGCTCCCCTTCAACTCCTCTCCCTCTTCCTTCAAGCCTTTAACCCTTTCGCCCCTCAACCGACTTGTATCTTACCATGCCTTCTGTACAAATGCCTTCATGCAACTTCATCACCTGCAATTTTCATTTTCTAGGCATACGAGCTAGTTTTCTCAAACAACTGCTGCCTTTTACTGCATCTCATAAAAGACTCCATAAGAAACTCAAAAATTTCGCGCCCTCCAATAAAGTGAAACTTTATAGTAATTACGAAGGTAAGCAATATCTAGTACAGCGTGGTGAGCATCACAAAAGAATCGCCAAGCTAAACGAAATTACCGGACTATTCGGGTCAAAGCTCGCCATCGCAGCAATCAAAAATGCCGATAGACTCTGGCATCACATGGGACGGTCCTAGGTGGCAATGACTGCTTATGTATGAGGTGGCACCGCGTTTAGGGGTGATCGACACGAAGGCAAAGTCTTGAGGAGTTTTCAACCATCTTTCACATCCCTCCTTCCCCAACCCCGAGTTCTGTTTGAGGTGACGGACGTACCATACTGTAAAATGAGTCTACTGCTCGTCAGTAATCGTTCAGTTTCTGCTAAAATATTCAAAGGCACAGGATTATGAACACTTCCTTTTCCCGTTGAAATAATAGATGTAGGTGATACTCAACTTCATCGACCCTCCATTTACGAAAGCTGAATATCGTCGAAACGTTTCCGAGCAATTGTTTTCTAATATGCTTAACAATTTGCAGCTGCTGCCACGAATAGTTCCAATTACATTATAGCATCGACGTGAACTACCACGAACCCACTACTACTCAATGCACTTTCGATAATGCAAAGCTTTTCACCCCATATGACACTCAGCCGCAAGGAAGTTTGATACGGGGAATAGGAATTTTATTTTGAAAGAAATATACAGGAAGAGAGGAGAGGCGAGAGCTTGCGACAATAAAATTGGTATAAAAAAGACGTTCAACAACGTGATGCATAAGAGGAAATAGAAAAGCAAATGAAATACAATGGGAACAAGTAACTTACATAAGAAAACGCTAAAAATAGAGCGAATGAGATCGACGGTGACTAGCAAAAATCCACTCATTTTTATAATCACAACACTACCGGCGATATTTTTGTACCTCCCACATTCAGTGGAACGAACTCTTGCGAAGTCCCACATTGAAATGTGTACTCCGAATGCCTGACTCCACAAATAGTTCAAATAACCACGCCTCTCAATTGATTTGTCTACTTCTGTTTGTTGGCCGTTAATGGCCGTGCAGGCGATTTGACACTACTGTCACCTACAGGTGGTGAGACAGCGCTGATAAATCGTAGTGCATGCGTCATCTTCCTGAAAACAATCCTTATTTGAAATTTTCGCACACCTTAGCATAATTATATTTGTCTTGTTATGGTTTTCTTCGGAGAACAGCCGTACTTCGATGTAATATATGCCAACTGGCTTCGAAGAATTGAAAGATGGAAGTTTAGTCCACTAAGTGAATCGAATCAACAACCCAGCAAGTCAACAAATTGCTAGTTTGCATGAGGAATTCAAGGGAAACTCCCCTGCCACGATACGACCAAGAACTCAAGTTCCTCCCTCCTCCTCCTTAAATACAGCAATATTCAGTGTGCATTGCAGATATAAACAATTTCTGAAAAAATGCACAGCGTGAAATGAAGGTCGAAAGAACGTGAATGATCCAGTTCAACAGCACCTCAACATGACTATTCGCATTATAACGTGAAGGACAGTATCGAAACACTGCCTCTAATGTCTCTAAATGTATGCTCCATATTTCAGCCGTTCAACAACAGAACCGTCGCATCTGAGTTGTCAACGAAAAGTGCAGCAGAATGAAGAACAATAGCGGTAGAGAAAGAAGCTAATCAGATGATCCTTCATAATCTGATTTCACCTCTTCGTGCTACGAAAGTGCAGCAAATCGAGAACATGCTCATTAAAAACAGAAATTTCCTGGGAAATATGGACAGTGACGCAGCGCCGAAGTCGCACTTTTTCTTCTGGTTAAGGTCGCACGTTTTTCTTATAACTCCCTACCTCATAATTCCGTGAACAGTGGCGAAATTTGATGGCAGCTTGACGAATTCGAAGAAAGTTGAGGGATTAAAACTTAATGGCACGGAGTAGAATATTTCAAGGTGAACTGGGAAAGTGCAAAAACAACGTTGTATGCCCATCCAAAAGTTCAAGTGACTAAGGAATAAAAAATGGAAAATCAAAATGGTTTGACTTAGCGATAGCCAGAAAGAAGATGACGTCACTCCCTCAATGAATATTGTCATATAAAAAAGGAGAAGTCAGCGAGGTAATACGACCTCAATGGGCACGATCAAGCGAATCGTTGGAATGCGTTGTAAGTGCCGTTTTCGATTCACTACTCCCCTCTAACATGTTCCAAAGTGTCATTAGCAGGCTACTTCACTTTGTTCTAATGTTGCTCTGATACTGCGTCTATCCAGCGTCATTTGTGCACTAACGAAGCGCGAGAATTGAACTGCACACGAGCAAAAATAGTCAAAATGGGAATTGAGTAAATACGTGTGTGACGATTAATCAAGGAGGTGGCGGTTGTTCGAATGATTGAGGATGCGATCGAGCAATTCCATTAACCCGAGCGGTTTAAAGATGGCGAGATAATTTCGTCAAACGGGGCGAGGCGATGACGGAACAACGAAACGAACATGCCATGGTTGTTTATTGTTTCGTTTCTTCAGCCTAAACTGGCTGCCGGCAAATGTGAGAAAGTCCTGAACGATGAATACGCGTCAACTACCCCAAAGCTCATATGCATAGGTGAGTAAGTGTCATCGAACGATGCCAACCTTCTGGACTTTGTCGTTGTGACGCAGCACCACATTATCGTGACGACCAGACCCAATAGTGTCACGAATAAAACGAGAAAGACGAAGATAAAAGTGAGTATGATGTAGGCTACTGATCCCGCGTTCTCTTGCAGACGGTTTGCTTGACGATCTGTCTTGTCAATGTTCACTAATGATAGGTCGAAATAATCCGAATCCTGAAAGTGACCAATTACCACCGCCGCATGATGGTCAAGCTACAAATATTGTTCAACAACAGTTCCTGCAGCAACGGGTGGTTTCTTCTTTAGCAGTAGTGTGCAAGATGGGATGCAGGTGGTTTATTTCTTGGATCATTAGACGAAGCAGTTTTGTGCTCTCACTTCTCTAATTTCCTGCTCTTACAACTGTAATCCCTTGACATCTCTGCACGTGCACACATACAAACCATGGAACTTCGTACGCAGCTTCATTTCTGGTGCGGAAACCAAGCGGGCCCTGGTTGCTGCTGCCTGAAAGGTGTTGTTGTTTGCTATTTAGAAGGTTCATTATCACAAAGAAAGTAGGAGACAATCGTCTCCATTTTATGACATTTTTCGAAATGATGTATAGCGAACCGGGTCCTGTTTTTTGTTCTTTTCGACATCATCCAATACGAGATCACTGAAGAAATCGTCGACATTCACGTCACGAAGAACGCCTTCATTGAAGAGGAGATGATCCTCCTGAACGGAACCTGTCTTAGAATTTCGTCTTTTTGAAAAGGAAGATGAAGCATCAATACCGCGTCCAAGTTGAACAAGAGGACGGTAAACACTTTCAATGAATTGCGACTACTAATGTATTCAGTTCTTTTGCGAAGCAATTGCTCGATTACCTATCTGTTAGGATTCGAATTGGATTATATGAAGGATGTGGATAAAATATAGTATGGCGCAACAGTGAAGTAAATAGGATATAAAAGATAGGAAAGCAAATTGAACACATGGAGGCGAAGCAGTTGGGTGGTGCACAATTTTCTTGAGGTTTTCACCCACTGGAATTTCGACGGTGTGGTGTGATGCCATTCAGGACAAGCGCAGCGTCATGCTGATTGCACGACATTTTAGAAAGAAGGCTGTGGGCAATATCTGCGCAAATCTAGGTTGCTGAGATGGAGAATAAAGATATAGGACTTTTCAAGCGAAGCAAATTTGACTTACAAGCAACAAACATTTACCTACTTGCACCACAACATGCATCAACTTCCTGTATCAGGATTTCATCCAACTCGAATAATTTCAGAAACTGCTGAGGAAAAAATCTCTCTCAACGTTTCAGCAATAGAACTTCAAAAACAAAATTTGATTCTGCGGTATCTGCATAAACCATGTCAGAAAACTTTCCATGGCAGAACAAGGAAACTATAGTTTTCTTTGGGAGCAGTGCAACATGTGGTAAAGAGAAGATGCGCACCTCGTCGCCTCTTATGTTTAGATTCTTAGCAAAAATGACACTCACTTGTAAATCACCACCATTTTTCGAAGTGCCCACCATTTCGTTTCTCAGTCCATATTGTGTTCTTACTCTTCCGTATGCATTAACGCTCTCTTTCGTACCGTTGTACATGAGTGAGATTGTAGCTTCGATAGCAAGCACAGCTCGGCTTCACCTATTATTCCAACACAAATGATTGATGCTTGACTTGCATTTGAATGAACGAACAACGAGAGTAAAACATGACCAACATTTTCAATACGAACGGTCCTTGCACATTCATCCGGAATTGCAACGCTCTGCAAAAGTGCTTTTTGTTGAGGCGATGCCATACGATAATGATTAGCCATTTCGTGCAGTGGACGTGTAAACAACTCCTGTAAACTTCATGTGTGTGGATTTATTGTATTGAAGGAGAGAGAAAAGGCAAAATGTTAAAAGAGTGCAACGAAACCAGCATATTGAGAGTTGAAAAAGAGACAGGCTGGACAAGGGTGTGTAAAGTTTCGAAAATTGGAATATAAATACAAGCACAGCATAGAGGAGCATTACGAATTTTCGGAGCCGAAAATGGTCAAAGTCTGCGATATTGTTCAGAGCTTACTGCGGTCCAGCTAACATGTGAGCCGACATTTGGTGCATAATCAAATTCCACTGTAACACCTGAACTGCTACGCAGACGATGACATAGAACGGTGGAGTTCAATATCAAAACTCAACGTTGTTATCATCAACCAACCGCTGAAGTCTGGCAAAGCTCCAATGAAGCAGAGTATACGGTAACAGAAATAGCTAACTTTCTTTCATCTCGTAGATTCTCATATATCTCATAAATTCGGACGATGTAGCAGAGCTCTCTTTTACGACACAATGTTTCAAGCCAATTGGCGTGGAGTTTATTGCTGGAATAGGGTACTTCCTCGTCTTACTGTAAAGAGTTGCGCCTAATGTTTACGTTTGTAATGTTTGCACGATTCAAGACAGAGTAGCTTGATGTTCAAACGAGCGCTCGAAATGGCATGCCTTAAGCAATCGTAATGAAGATTTGGGCTACCTCTTGCATATGTAGATCAGTGAATCATTTTAATTGAACGGTGAAATCCCACAGAAGATAGAAATATGAGCCCGTTACTGGTTACCAAACCANNNAATTGAACGGTGAAATCCCACAGAAGATAGAAATATGAGCCCGTTACTGGTTACCAAACCACGGCTTAACTTTTTGGGTTACATCAACTCAAAACTGATATTTGGTTCATACAGTGATATTTGTGGGATTCTATGATTAATCTATCATTTGAAGCAACGAAACAAAAGAAGTATGAATTGAAGAATGGTTTTTGAAAATCTCTTGACACCGATCGATGGTTCTGCAAATTCATCGAACTGTAACAATTCCGAATGCAGTTGAGTGTTTGCGATCGGTTATCAGCTGCAGGCAGTTTCACCTGCTACCACACGAAGTGTCCATGGTGTGTTGGTTGTCTTTTAACGAGAAAAGGAACGTTGAATCAGAAGCCAAATGAAAAAAGCCAACCAGAATTCTCTCGCCATCCTCACCGCACATAAAATTGAGATGATTCTGCGCACAAGAGAAATAGCATGAAAGCCCACTGAAATGAATCTAATGGAGACGTCACTGCAAATCGGTGTTGCGTTTGTTATCGTAGGCCGTTTGCATTCCTTTCAGCTGATAATCTTTTCAAGGCAAAATTAATGCAGTTAGCAAATGTGCGCATTTCATAGAACCTCACTACATATGACTTCAGAGCTGACGGATTAATGCAATCTATGACATTTGAGGTAATTTTATGATGCGCACTATTAAGCAAATTCGATAACTCTCGTTGCGAAGGTTAAGCATTTGAAAGCTTCAGGTAGATCGAAAAGCACAGAGATAAACGCACACAAAAGGCCTTGGCAAAGCAAGTTTTTGGGAGAGTAGGGTGAATAACAAATGGCAGGAGACAAATAAACAAGAGATGCACATGATGTAGCAGTGAAAAGCGACACGCAGATATTGAGCCGTGGAAAACATGTTTGAACATCATGCAGCTTCGTCAAATTATGTATCCTCTCTTTAATCCAGAATGGTTGATCTGCTCTGCAACAAAAGAGAAGCACTGCCTGCAAGAATGAGGTTGGAACGGAAACAGTAACAGAGTGATTCAGAATTTTGCGCCACTCTCGAAGTTTACTGGATGCCATCTGCAGACTCTTACTGATGCCTCGTCCATGAGCACTTGGTCGTCCGAGAAGATAACAGCACGTTTTCCACTTCAAAATAATTAATAAGCCTCTACGCTCTCTCATCTCTTCGATTCTGATGCGTCGATCGTACCAAAAGAAAACGTCAATACATGCGTATGCTTGAGCCGGGCAAAATGATAAGAACGCTAGAACAACCAACTTGCAGAAAGTAGCAGCATCTCGAAGGCTCAAAAAAAGAGCAGTTTCTCCACCAGCAGACAACGCCTCCATATATCTGCTCGACGTCCAATTACTTAAACCGTCATAAAGATGACAAGACTTTTCACAATCTGAAAATTTTCATCAACCTGCGGAAAAAAGCTGAGAAGCTGACTGGTTCCAGAAACATATGCAAAAGAGTGAAGAAAACCTGCACTTGCAGCGCCGGAAATAATTTGAACGAATGCGCTTTCGACTGCGACGCACAACTCCATCCAGAGTAACTCTCAACCAAAACAACACATCAGTGGCTTTCGCTATTCCAGAAACTTTATGCCATTTCTCGATGTGAAATAACCGATGGAAAATAAGATTCAGTTACTATGACATTCGAGAAAGGAAAGCCCAGTTCAAGCTACACCCGTCGAATTCCATTTGCTAAGCTTGTGCAGTTTAAGTTCATGAGCTGAAGTCATAAGACAGGCAGAGACGCGAATGCAAATATGAAAGCTTACATTCATGCCTCTGCTGCATACACACTTAGCTGGCATGCTGCAAAAATGCGTATTTTGCAAGAAATTGATGAAAAAGCGAACCAGAGAGGGGTTTATCTCGGAAGACATCGATGCAAGCAAAAATATTATCGAATATCGGTCGATTCGAATCGCAAGCCATATCAAGTCCACTCGTTATCAATTTAAATAACTTGACATTCGCCTGACATTGCTCCGCATTTTTTTCAAAGCACCTCAGCGCCGACGAGTGCTCGCTGAATGAAGCGCTGTTTGCGAGATATGCAAGTTAATTCTAACACATCATCATTGATGAAGTGAAAACAGGGATGCAACTGCAAGAAAGGCCAGGTCGGAAAAGCAGCTAGCACACTACACGCTTTGCAAATCAGTCTCTCAGGTTAGCTTTTTTCTCACAGAATGCTTCCAATAGGCTCCGTCAGATATGAGAAGTAAGGATGAGAAATCCAACAATGCGTGTTCTTAAGAAACAGACTTAAAAAGTTGCTTTTTAGGCCTAGGCCACATTAAGTTAAATGAAGGAGCACTTCCGTTCAGAAATTTGATGAAGCTCATAAAAATCGAGAATAGGCGCATTATGTGATTAATGACAATATAAATGGGGATTGCTAGCCATGCAGTCATTTAATCATAACCCATTTTCGCGGTTCATGCTTGTGCGGAGTCACGTAGACAAACATCGCACATAAGAATGTGCAATGCACATTGCGATTAACAGCTCTTCTCAAAAAACTTTAAAAAAAAGACTGCAGAGCTGCAGACAAACCAAACCGACAGATGTTATCTCGCTTTCGCGTATTGCACATGTGTAAAAAGCAAAGAAGCCGAACCGATCGATGTCCTCAACTGCAAACGACGCTATAACTCACATGCAGAGATCACCAAAATGCGTTCGTGAATTGTCGTAAGCGACCATATCGTAAACTGCGATCACCAACGGCGTGACACATTCGTCGAGGCAGTCACTCTGAGGCGAAAATTTGAACAGCTTTGTCAGACCCACTGTAATAGTCAACCTACATTTTGAAACGGAGACAAAGCACTATATCTTGTATAACCAACCCTTAAAAAATCCACCAAAAACACAGATCGAAAATGAAGAGCGTTTAGTTCCTCCAATGACCAAATTCTTCGGTGCATTTCTTTGGTGATCGCCATCCGTCACTGAGATTGAGTTGCTACTCGAGCAGCTTACGAAAGAGAAAAGTCTCCGGCGTTGTACGGTCAAGTGAGCACCGACGCAATCTACTTTCATAGAGAAATATGTCAAGAACAAAAACGAAGAACACCAAGCATCATGAACAAATCCAGAACGGAATTTTTGAGGCATTGGTGATGCTGCCAATGCAAATGTGCCTATTTCATTGGCATCAATGATGACACATACCAATCTCGTCAACGTTGGCTGCATTTGATGTGGAAAAAAATATGAATAGCACACCAGCGATGAAGCTTTCTATGTGGTACTCCGAATAGGTAGCCATAATGCTGAAAAGTTGCACGAAGAACTGATGCAATTGTTGCTGAGCATTGCTGAATGGAACGAAAAAAGATGAACGTAAGACAGCCCCAGTTGGCAACAAACGGGATCGAGGCCATGCAGCATTTTTACCTCCTCAGAGCAGCAAAACGGTCGGGAAACTTTCCAAATGCAAATACGAGCACAAATGCAAATATATATATAT
>JAARMF010000161.1:99978-123849 GCA_022844705.1 Toxascaris leonina | reverse complement strand
CCCCCCCCCCCCCCCCTTCACCACTCGGCGCCGCTTGCACAGTGCCAGTAATCATCGCAAAAAAATGCTAAATAACCCGCAGACCTCTTTTTTCTTCTCTAAATATGTAATCGCTCGCGACTCGGAAGAAAGACATGGCTAAATAAAGCGCAGCTGCTTAATACATGCATAAAGATGAAACTAGTGCACCGCATTCAGCAAAACGAAGACAACGGCTTTGAAGAACAAAAAATCAATGAAGAAAATTGAGAATTTCCTTACCGAATTGGGACGTGAGGAAGAAGGAGGTGAACCATTTGGAAACGATTCTTTTTCGGGGCTCCGTGCTGGAGACGAAGACCTACGACGGGAGGTTTCGTGGGCGTTTTGTTGCCCGTTCCTTGTTGCGCTTCCTCGCCTTCGACCCCCTCCCTTCCTGCAAACGAAACATTCGATATGAAAAACCGCTTTACTTATACTAACGCAAAAACCTTACTTCAAAGGTTGGCTCTCTTCAAGGCAGCCTCATTATCCCAACGAGAAAGAATTGCCTCTGCCTACCACGAGATCGGCTCGACTCCGAAGTCATGCCGGCATAAGTTGCATAACAGAATTCCCATACGACCCACCTCGAATTACACTCCGCATACGAAGGTACGAAATTCGTTAGTCATTCTGGGACCGACAAATCCAAGTTCATTGAAAGACAGCAAGACGATATTTGAAACCTATTTTTAGAATGCGAATCCTGATCGAAAAGCCAAAGACAAGATCACTAAAATGTTGTGGTGGTTATAAAAATGCAGCGCAACGAGGTTAAGCTCATCTACTAAAAGCAGTTTTGGATGGCAGTAAACCTTGAAATTGCTCATCTCATATACGCAAAGGCTGCACGCAGCAGTTGGGTGTGTCAAGCGAAGTGAGGGAGCAGTTTCTCATTGATCGAAAACTCATGGCTGCATGCAGGTTTGAGAAGGGACGGAAGGAGAAGAGGATTCTAGAATGTCGTTTTCTCAATTCAGCCATAACATGAGAAGACATCGCCTCAGAACATAGCATATTTTTAAGCGTTTAAGAGTAATTTCAATTAAACCAGACAATTCACATACGATCGTTTCAAAAATTTCTGGAAAGATTCATTCGTTCCCCACCGCAAAGTCGTAACTTGAGAAGCGCTTGACCAACATACTCGCACATCTCTTTTAACCAATTCTACACCTGTAGACAGTAGCGACGTTTGATTCCAAACGGATTAACTTCTTAAGCAGACGCGTCTTTGCAGCACTAATGGTTAGAACGATTTCCGAATTCCCACGCGTTTCGACATTAGAAGCGAAAGGAGACAGAGTTCTCTCTCCTTGCTCCCCTCGGCCAGAACTAACATATAGGCGATGTACAGTTCTTCAGAAAAATAAAGTGCCTCAAAGAACAAATATTCAGCTACAAACGACGCAGTCAGAAGTCTGGTGGCGTCTCAGATTCAAAGCCAATAAGTAGAAATGGCAGATGAACATTGCTCCTGAAAACTATTGCCCACAGAATTCGTTAAGAATAATGCACCATTTTCTGCAAGTATTTGGCGATAACAGTCGACATGCTCTCTGTCTCTATGCGAAAGCCTCTCACGTATTGAACATCTCGAAGAACACGACATGTGTTTCACAACACATCCCTCCCCACCACCACCTGCTTCTTCCTTCAAGAAATACTTCAATAAGCTTTACAAGAAAGACATCAGTGACAACTTGTCGCAACAAAGAAAAGCGCAAGCATNCAAGCACAACGCTAAACAACATATGTTAGGAGGAAGCAAGCAGCAATAATGGGAAATGAAAAGTTTTGCTTTCCTCTTTGTCCATGTCAACAGTGTTGCTAATTTCCGAGCTATTTTTTATTTTCGGTCAATGGGTTCAGAATTCTTTTCGATGGACAATCACCATCGCGAACTTTATCTTCAACGATAACAGATTTCATTGCAGTGCTCTATCTCAGCGTAACAACACTTATAACTTTTGAATGATATATTATACACGCAATCAGCCACCCTCACTATTAAAGACTAGTAAAGAAACGGAAGAAAATAAACTCTGAATGCAATCCGGTATAATCCCTCAACGTTCCATCTTACAAGGAGACGTATCGTTAGCTATAGCTAACAAGCGAACATTAACTAATCCAGTGCTAGATATGTTATAAAAAAATGCTGAAGAGGGCCAGCTGCCGATTGCGCAGATTAGATTGCAGCAATTGCAAACTTGTATTATTTGAAGATAAATTTCTAATTCGGTGAGCTCATTAGCGAAATCATCTTTTCTTTCCGGGCTGGGTACGAGTTCTGGATAGGGCAGTTGGGCTTACCTGCTCAGTTCGATAAATGCCGAAAAGCTATGCTGCATCATGTAACATGCTAAACTAAGAGGTGGATGTCAGTTAAAGATTTCGGAACAAAATAGACTGGCAAAAAAGAAGTTTTCGATGATACCACACTCTCATGGCGATTTCAGAACTGTTGTGGAATATGCCTTTAAATAGTCAAAATGGCTCACGGAACCAATTCAACTGGAGTGGAAAGCAGACCAATTGCTCAGTATTTATTGCCATCTCAAGACAAAAGCAAAAAGTGCTGATTCACAAATAAACTCGACTGCCGGCCGCGCCTGTATGTTTTCTTCGTATTGTTCGCAACACTACAGTGCTACCAATTTCCAACGCTTGCAATTACTACACTCGAACCACCCATGAAACGAATTTTAAAAAAGAAAGCATGAGGTAGTGATACTGAGGGATAAGCTCTAATGGATGAAATTTGCTCAGATATGAGCATAAAACGTAACATGACGTCCATAAGTGTTTCAAGAACGACAATCTTTGAAAAGCAACAGGTGTTGTAAATCTCTCTGAAGCAGAACGTCTACTCGTTTTTATTTCCAATACCTTGCCGGCGTTTTCCCGTTCATCTTGTGGGGGTGCATAGTAGTAGTGATTTACAACGCAAGTCGAATAAATACTCTTGTCAGTGCAACCACTGATAACTAATATCGCCCTGGCCAATGTTTTAATATCGCCCTGGCCAACAGGTATCGAAACGTAACAATAAAGTGGCGCTGCTGTGCAATTCACTCCGTGATATATTCCATAAAGTTATCGAAACGAACAGTGAACTCAAATGAAACGCCCCGTTGAAAACTCGAAAAGGCCAATTTTTGCTGCGCCTCTCAATATACCATAGCATCATAAAAGCGGCAATAAAAACTTATATAAATAAAGAACACATCAGAAAAAGCAATTCCCGCAAATGATAACAATTTTCAACGAAGTCGTTTCGTTCTTCTATACCGATAAACAATGCACCCAACTGACTCGAAAATAATTTCTCTGAAAAGGGCAACCATTCGAACAATAGAATAAGGATAATTTATCTCAGGAAATACCACAACTGCCTACAGGGATTGAAAAACTGCCTATAAAAACAACTTCGGAAACTTCCTACATGTACGTAAAGACGCTCTATCGGAATAAACAAATACAGACACCCCACATCACAAGAATAGAACACATGCGACTAGAGGCACGAAATCCACGTTCACCACTAAAAGTCTCAAGAGTGCAAAGAAAGTGCAGCAGTCTCCCCGAGTATGTTCGGAGGAATGCAGTGGTTTCGTTGACGAGTGGAAACAACGGATTAGTAATTTTGTACCTCCCTGAAGAAGTCAATAAAAATTCAAAACAACTGAAATTGCATGATCACTGATGAAATATACTTTTGAGGGCTAAAATATTACAAAGCCCGCCCTTTCTTGCCTGTTTCATATACTACGGACACATAGTAGTGAACAACGCATCATCCTTCACATTTGTTTCGAATTCGTTGCAAAATAAAAACCCCTTATGAGCATCAAATTTTTGAATAGACCTCTACTTCGAAACACCCCATCACAGTCACAGTCATTTAAGTGCATCAGCTAAGCGATCTAACAAATGAGCAGACAGCTCACTGAAGAATGTTCTCGATTCACCGATGCGATCACTGAATATAATACTTGCTAAAGGATCATTAGGTTTGCTCATGCGTACGAACAGCGATCACGATGACTATCGATAGCACTCATATAACCCGTTTCGTCCAAACAAAAGTGATTGCATTTAGTTAGAAGTGGACGGCGTCGTCAAAGACACAACACTAAACTGACATCATTAATTCTGCCCACAGTGACGCCAAAAATAAATGACTGCAAAATAACTGCAAAAAGTGCAGATAAAAACGAATATAATTATCACATATTACCAAGTATTAACGCGAATGATGATGTGCAAAATAACCTTTCTTTTTCAATAAGGAAATGCTATGCAAAGTACATTGCCTTGCCATCGATAAATAATTACTGCAATATCGCATTTCATATTTAACCACTAGATTCATCTCATCTCCACTGATGCTCAACAGAAATTGCTTCAAATAAATAAAAACGTTTTAATACGTAATATATATGCAATCACTCAATCTCATCTCCTTCGTACGGAAATTTTCAGCGTTTATTTCTTTGAGGACGTCTTACTACTGATCGTAGGTAGTAAGCCTTTTTTCCTGAAAACCATAAGCGATGAATGCTCGAACTGCACAAAAGAAGCACACTGAAATTCGCTTGACTTCCACTCAAGCACAGCACTATTTTCCACTCCCTTCATGAATGATACACATTAGCAGTTCCCACACATTAGCGCTTCGTAACGAAATTTTGCACAATTGGCGCGCAAAAAAAAAAAAAGGAAAAGTAAAGCTCTCTTTAATATGACTAAAATTGTGAACGCCTTCCACGTTAATAAATTCGAAGATGATAGGAATCGCGGCAGAAATCTGCGACAATCAAACGGTCGGAATTTATATAAAATTCAAGCAACTGCTAGCAAATGCATGACGTTTCAAGACAAATTTTTGTTTATGATCCACACTGAGATTCAAAAACTTTTTGAACTCTACAAACGTCAAATAATTCTTTAATAAGCGAGGAGTTCGTTGCATTTGTATTCCCATAGGATTGTCAACGTAATTTTAGTATTCTGGAAGTGGTGATTCGCCTAACATATCCCCTTTCTCTCTCCCTTCCCTCCCCTCTCCTAGACCTTAAGGCAAAAGCTATTGCTTTCTTCGCAGTGAAGTGCTCAGTGGAAGAGAGCGGGCCTAGCTGTGAAATAGTTTATTGCTTAGTTGTTTGGTTAGTTAGAAGCAAATTAATCGATAATCGAGATCAGATTAGAAAATTAAGAATCCTACATTACTGGAAGTGTGAGATATTTCATTTAACAGAAAACGAACACTTTTGGTAAACCATTCTGCATTTGGAATATTCCACTTGTGGTTATTTCCGTTGAACACTAAGTGAGCGGAATAATCAACAGTGATAAATCAAGTAATAAGCCCCATCCGCTTGAAAAAACTTTATTTATATTTGTAACCGCAAAAGGCTACATAACGCATTGTTGTTAAGCGGAACACATGACAAAAAATGCCATAACGAATTCGATTATCGATTCACGCTGTCCGAGTGGGTGGTATTCATCTTCGCAATGGGTTCGCCGCTCAACAAAACTTCCGCAATTGCCTGCGTCGCACTTGCGTTAGTCAATAAAAGGGTATAGAAGCGTTCATGTTCTCACTTTTCTCAACTCTCCCACCCCCACACCCAGCATATGCGCCTCCACAATACAACTTATGTTGAGGATTCAGTTAAAGCACCCGTTGCGTTTGGATGTTAGTCAAATAGTTGCTGGGCTAGCGGCATCGTGTTAACTTTGTGATATGTTCTATCACGATGGCGTTAGTCATGAAAACAATTCGTAGCAGGAGAACAACTTGACTTTTATTCGGAAGTTCGAAGACATTTTGAGAGCAAGCACTCAGCATACTGGTACTCAACAGTGAAAAAACTTTTTCGTGATATTCGGCTATGTCCTCTCATCTAATGCTTCTTTTTCCCCTTCATTTCATTCCATGTACAATCTCGTCTTTATATGGCCCAACAGGCGTAAAAATATTTAGATACCAATTCTTGATATCCAAAACTGTCTATACCTCGTTCAGAAATGAATAGATCAACGTGAAATATCGAACAAGAGATCAATCTGTTGTGTAGATTTTAACGATCAAATATTATAACTCCAGTGCCATTGCAGCCCGTTTCAGGACTGTCGGACAGATGAGACGCATGTATATATATATATATATATATATATATATATAATTCGCGACTGTATGCGTATATATATATGCATACAGTCGCGAATTTGTCAACGCAGAGAGCAATGAAGTTGAGCTTTTACGAGTGGAATTTGCAAAAGCGCATGAAAAGCTGGCTCCCTAATTATGCAACAAACTACGTGATGTTCGCAAGAAAAAGATTCTTTTCTAAGGGCCTAAGTGTGCAATGAGGCCCTCATTGCTGAGACGACTCAATTCACTCTCCCCAAAACATCAGCGTTAACCACAACCATATATTAGCGACCCGTTAAATATCTTGCCCGAATAATTACGTGGCGAGTGGTTCCTACTACTCGCAACAGTACGTAACAAAATGTGATTGAAATCAGCATTTCCAAATAAGGACTCGAAATTAATGAGAGTGCGAGTGCCTGCTAATGTATGACAACGGATTGCTTTTACGGCGAAAAATGATTAAAGAGATGAGGAGGAGACAAATTTAGAAGCCGCTGTTCCCAAAGAAGGTATGGCATCATAAAAGAACGTGCACAGATAAGTATCGCAGAGCAAATCAAACAGCAATGTACAATAAGAGCTATATCAGCGATCACTATCAACGATCAAGTTCTACCGCATAAAAAGATGTGTCATACCTACCACCTGAATTCTCAGCACGGAAATATGTCTCCATGGGAGCACTCTGATCACAGTGAAGATAGAGAATTTCCTTTGCGAAAATCTCAATGTCTCAATAAAAGAAAACCTTTTATCTGATGCGCACTCAATGAGATATGACAAATCAGTGTCTACACATGAAATTAGCTAAGTAATGCCGACAATTATACTGACGGAATGAACAATTCCAGTCTAGTCTCAATGAGCAATGCAATAAAGATAGTATCAGCCATGAACGTAAGGGCGAATAAGGCAGTACGAAATCGCGAATCTATAGCAATGCAAGATTTCTGTGTTTTCCTACGGCAGCGATAGTTCTTCGATACGATGACTAGCGCCTACAACTGGATGAAACATTCCGCACACGAAGCCCTATCCTGAAAGTACGAAAGTAAATTAGCGGCCATTCAATAAAAATCTCGACTCATTTTCCGTTGCATCTCATCATTAAACAGTTTCCGCTTATATTAGCCGGATTTTCGGCTTTGAATCATTCTCGCAATGATAACTTGAGACAGTGAATATTGGAAGCTGTGCCAGGATTTGTCCTGCTCGCCATGAAACGAAGGATTGCTCTGCACATGGAAATAAGTTTTTAGGCAGCATAAAATGGCTAGTGCGAATATCTTTATTCGATGAAGTGCTTCGATGACGGCCTGAGCCTTCTCTTCTTTGTGCCCAATAAAAACACGCATACAGATTATAAGCACATTCGCCTTAAAGACATCGTAGCTTAGCTACGCACCATCACTGTAATTAGTAAATAGGGCAGGCGATGAGAAGTTTTCATTTACAAAGTACGAAGTTTTCATTTTCAACTTTGCCTATATTGGAGAGATACTGCACTGAGAGATAATAATATCGAAGTATATCAGCAGAACACAAAGCAGCGGTCGTTTCATGAGTAGTAATGAGAAATAAAACACTATTAAATATTCATCTGTAATACTCCAAATCGCTAGGAAAAGATTCTGCTGTCGACTTTGGAATGTCTATCAAGTATGCACTGAAAAAAGTTGCACTCCGAAAAGAGATCGCATTGCAGCAAAATAGACTTTGTGAACGAAAAATGAGGCAATCTGCTTACTTCTGACATGATTCGAATTCAATAGCAGTATTTGCTCAATCCATTTTCACTA
This sequence comes from Toxascaris leonina, assembly GCA_022844705.1. Taxonomy (NCBI): domain Eukaryota; kingdom Metazoa; phylum Nematoda; class Chromadorea; order Rhabditida; family Ascarididae; genus Toxascaris; species Toxascaris leonina. The sequence goes on along the minus strand of JAARMF010000161.1, from coordinate 115,860 downwards.
CCAAATGTCATCAAAGACAACAGTTCTGTTCAGAAGAAGGTAAGAGAACATTTAGTCGGGCAAAGATAGGATGCTGTATATACGACCGCTGATCGAAGCAGAAGTAAGCAACTACTGCTAAATATTCGATGGAATTCCTAACAGCTAGAAATTTCTCGCAACTTTTCAGAACAGAAAAGTAATTTCCAACTGACGGGAATGCAAAACAGTTGATAACAACTCCGAATGTGAGAACTGTTCAGCTTGCTAAAGTTTTCTGAAGGAACCAAGCAATTTATCAAGTNCAGCTTGCTAAAATTTTCTGAAGGACTTGGTCATAGGACTCCTGAGATGCGTTAGATACTTGAATAGATGAGAGAGGTTTACGCAATTTGAGAAAGATGGAAACAAACTGCGTTCGACGAGCTAGACCTCCAAACTGATCGGCTAACAAAAATTACAGTCTTTTATTGCCTGCTTAAACGTCCTTCCAGCATTCCCACCATCAATGTTTGTCAAACTGAAAACTAAATCGGATTCCCAACTAAGCAAACATTGTAGAAGGCATGAAGGAACCCCAAAATGTAAATACGGAAATACGCGTGAATGGAAACACTCACTTCGACGCTCAGCTGTTGCTTCTTGGCCAAACCCGACTCAAACCTCACATGGATTTATTTGCGCAGTTAATTTGTACTTCCTTGGTCATAGGACGCTGAATGCACAACTTCATGGCCCGATGATGATTACGAGAACATAAAACATCCTCCATCTGAATGTTGCTGATGACTTTCATGAAGAGTGAAAAATCCACTATTCCAAGGATTTACGCTTCTATCACATGCATATGCAAATTTGCACTCTATCTGTACAAGCCACCCAACGAGCAGTTCCTTCTTCTATGGTCTCTTTTTCACGTTGGGGGGAAGCATATTAGAATCTTCACACATTCAACCCGGAGGCAGCAGATACGTGTATGAAACCATCTTAGTGGATACTCCATCGGCTTTGCAAATTTCAACTTCTATTGTACATCGTGCGACGGCATGCCTGTACGCATGTCTGTCTGGCAGATTCAACTTTACAACAATCGAACTGGAAGCTTATGCCAGCTTGCGATTTTATCTCTCAGCTCGAAAGAAGTGACAGACTCTTACTTTCTTAAAGATGGCACAGTGTGCTCCACTAAATTGTTGGCTCCTAAGAAAACGTTCTCTTTTTTGCCTCACATTTTTTACTGCTAATCCCCAGCGTTTTCTCGATGCCGACACCTTTAGTTCATCAGCGGCCACTCGACAAAGGCTTTTTTCGTTTCGGACATTTTTAAATGATCACTGCAGTTGTTCCAACAAAGCAGTGAGCAAAGAATGCGTAAACCTTTAACTCCAGATGCATTTGTGCGCAATAAGCGAGCCATTCAACCTGATCAGCTTTAATTTCCCACTGCATGCATCTCGTAGTGTATTGCTTTATGGAAAGCAAAGAAAAAGAGCTGGGAAAAAGCACTCTAAATCCCTCTCCTCATATAGTATTTTAATCCCACAAGGAAATGAGGATGAGTACATCCACTCGCACACCAATAACTTTTTGTTGCTGATGACTTCTGTCGCACTGATGCCAAGCTAACAATGCTCAGAAAGATTCAGAAAACGGGCAAAATTGTTGTCATTCGGCGATCTTCGAAATGAGATCGGTCATCTATGAAGAACAAAACGTTTTTTATCTATAAATCGAATCTGATACCTTCACTATACGCATCATCGCTATACCTAAGCATTAGTGCACACACATCGATCAGTCAAATAAATACGATGCTTTACATGCTAATGTTCACAGATGAACAGCCAACTGCTCGGCAAGTTCATAAGTGAAGTCATAAAATTCCAGCTACTTTTCGGCGCAAAAATATGTCGATATTAGGAAATTGAAGTTTCCTCCAAACGCTTGCCTCTCCTGCATTTTGAATAAAAACGGTGTCTTTTCGACAGAAGAGAATGAAATGTAGCTTTTCCTGCTAACAAATTCCGTAGCTGACACATATTTCTTCTTTCTCATATGGCCTCAAATATATGTCAGTTATGGGACTTTTGAGCAGGAAAAGCTACAATGAATTCTTCCCCCTCGAAGAGATACCCATTTTATAAAATGAGGATTCTCCACGAGCTCGTTGCTTACAAAAAAAAGAAAATAGTAACAGTCGTGACGGCAACATACTGCTATTGTTAGAATCAAGCCGCGAAATAAGCTTGAAATCTGCGTAAAAATAAATGCCGCTGATTGGGCAGTACTTTCACATTCTATGCATAAATAATTTGTTGCTGCACGCTGATCTCGACGCTTCTTTGCTTCGTGGGCAGGCAGAGTAATTCATCGCGTAATTAATTCGCCTTCCTATTGTTGAATTGTTATTTAAACACCTCAGGATCTGGTATGCTGACGGCAAAATGTCTAAAGGTGTGAACATCTCGAGACTACCCTCAGCTGACGACGCATACATCGGTGGACCAGAAACAAGCGAGCACTCTGAGGTTGACGTCTATTGGCTGCATATCATTGAACTGAATCATGTAAAAATCTTGGAACTCAGCATTCTAGATTTTTTCTGCAGATAGCACACTAATCTATTTTCTCAATCAATTGCTAAACGAATCACTGTCGTTGTTTTGTTCCGTTTGTCTTGTTCATGTTAGTGGAAATAACGAAACAATTTCTACAGCGACAATCACGATTCATTCATCGAGTTGCTTAAATTTATTTCTGAGAATGTAAGTGCACAAAAACGGCTCTCTTGCAGAACACTAGGTCTAAACTGGGGCACATTGAACATTAACTTTTTCTCTGAATTTCGAGTTGATGTGAGCACTCTTCTCCAATGGCACTTCCCAGACGGCAACGATCGCGGTATAATAGGACCACGTTGCATCTATGTCATGTATCGATCAACTAATAGAAATCGGCAGATGTGAACGCTTATGCGTATTTATTCGCGTATTTACGTAAAATGAATTCCTCAGAACTGGTAGGTGCTCTTGTTGCAAAGCAAAATAGTGAACCTAAAAAATGCAATCTACCATTCCGCTAATAATTTGCCTGTTGATATTTGTCATATTAATGTATTTAAATCAATATAATAAAATCACAAATACGTTCTGTAAGAAATCCTTTTTGAGGCATTTTGCAAAGAAGAATCTTCAGAGAAATAGAATACCGCTACAGAATTTGAAGTCGCTATTCAAAATAACTGCAATTTGTTGACATGGGCAATCAAAATCGAACATGTGCACCTTCTGTAGTCACTGTTTTGCTGACACACAGAAATTCTTCGATATTATCCACTTCACTCGCATTCTATTCATTATCTCTTCAGCGTCAAACTCCGAGTTTCTCGTTCTCTACAAATTCCGTCATTTTTAAAAACCTCTCATACATTAGTCGACTGGCTTTCATCATTGTTTTTAACTTCTCTTCTTTACTATGTTATAACTCAAAGCGATTGACAAACGTGTTTTGGCGCCTTCATGCTTGATTTACATCTCTTTAACAAGAATACATCGCATACAACGCAACGAAAAGATCACATCAGCTAGCACAGCCGCCAATATTCTCAACAAAGCAACTCATGTTGAAGAGAGTCGATATGTTGCAGCTCTCTAATAATTCAAGCAGCTATGATCAACCTGCTGACCAGCAACGCTGTTAGAACGACCGCTCCCATATTGAACCAGAGAACAGTGTCACTACTAACGCATTTTCCATAAATTATCGATTTATTTTTTCTACAGCAGAATAATTGATGTGAGTATAGATGGCCGTGCCATATGCAAAATCGTTGAAATCGATTTAGGACAGAGATCGATAAAGTATCATGCGACACAGCTGTTTAGCTTACATGACGCAAACGATAAATGAAATCTGTGATGTGACACAGATACAAGATGTTGTCCAATGTTGGATCACTGGTCTGAATTCTATGCAGCAAACATATAAATAATTGAAAAAAACTACACGGGTTCGGAATTCAAGTCGTAACATCCCAAGGGGCCAAAAAATGATCAGCAGCAAAGTAATGCTCTAAGCTCAGGAAGCAGTTTAGCAAATATGTAAATTTGTAAGCTAGCCAAAAGCTAAACCAGATACGGTCCACATGTGTACATATTGATAAGGCAATTGCGAACCATTTCACCTATTGCATGTCACTTTGGTTCCAAATAAGTCGACAAGTGGGTAAAGATGCGACTAATGTGATGGCCTAGTTTTTATATAGACACGGCTGAATGACGCTCAACAGACACTCACAGTCGAACGCAGAAAATCTGACACGCGAATATGAAAGATGGTCGAGTGTTAGGTGAACACTCGTTGGGCGTTATCGCCTATGAACAAGATACCAAGTGCGTACAACAGCTGCTAAAGCAATCAAACTTTTGCTCTTATATAAAAGCGGGGAATTCTTCATTGAACGAAACCATGAATCGCTGTACCTATTGACTGAACGAGCAGTCAATTCAGTGCCCAGACAAAAGATTTTTTGAAGGCTCACACTCGCAATTATAGGATGACCTTTCAAGCGCACGCGCTCTGTGGAGTTGTGACCCTATGAGCCACCAATATTAACCTCATCGCCGATCTTGTTTGCCTATTGGCCACAATATGATAGATTATAAAAATGTCCACGCTTGCCCACGTTAACTGCATTCACAGCATGAACAATTACCACATTATACGATTTATCTTCTTGATTTCACCACTCTACTCGTCCCCTCTACCTTACTCCTCTCAAGTTATTTCGCGTAATCGTATCCTTAGTAAAAATGTTTTCCGGCTGCATCATATGCTTCGTTTCCTGCAGCACCCAGTGTCAAAAGTAGTGCGGTAACAAATTTCAAGCGCAACAGATTCAACAATTATTCGAATTTGTCAGAATATTTGCAACAGAACCAGCAAAAACTGCTTTCAAAATAAGACATAGCGGATATTCTTATCTCTCGATACTACGAGAGTTATTAAACGGCCCAATTACAGAAGAATAGCAGCAGCAAATACTGCCATGAACTAACCTTGGCGGAAGAAGAAGAGGTGTTTTGAAGCAAGAATCATCAAAGATCTCCTTATCGGTGGTGCGAGTTTGTTCGGTGCATCCCTTATCGTCAACACAAACAGCCGTCTGTTCCTTCTCCTTCATTATTAACCGTCAGATTAATCCGTTGCCCGATGAACTTCTGCAGATACGACCGTCGATGTGCTAGTTAAGTAGTCAGAATAAGTATATTTTGTATGCAGAAGGCAGCACGTAGATGGCAGACGGGTGGCAGTCGAATCAATACAGCATTACTGACGTAATACGGAACGACGTATCATCAGCTGAAATTACGCTCATCAAAATAAGGGATACCTGAGTAATGCGTATCACATGAAACACAGACCGCGAGATGAAGAACGCACAACGAGAGGAATCAACAACGTCCAAAAAGAATATCTCAGTGGCCTCGTTGTGTAATCCAAAAAACGATCTAACGTCACTGCAAAATGTCAAATTTCTTCACGGAACATTCGTTTTAGAAATTGAAATTTTAGGCAGAAGAGCGGTGCAAAGTGAATGATGATGCCCAACAGATCATCAAACGTCACTCATATCAACGGCCACTAGAAGACGCTCTAGATGCCATTGATATAGTGGAAACACGCAGAAACAATAGAAGCACGAAAAGTCGCTTCTGCTATCAAATAGGACGAATGTTATCCGTTGCTTCTCGATGATATCCGCGACAATGACAGGTATCAGCTCCATGAGTTCTACATTCAAGTATATCAGGTACTTTATACATGTCGTGTAAGTTTAGCTTATTTTCTAAAGAAAACTCGATGTTCAACGCTGCGAATTCACGCACAGCTTTAAAAACACAGAAAAAATAACGCTTCCCTAGTATCCGAAGCACGGCATATTTACAATGTACTAGTACAACNATATTTACAATGTACTAGTGCAACAGTCTCTTCAACTCCATTTATATTGCACGAATATTTGAAAGAGCCGCATGTGGGTACGCAAAGAGGTATCGAAGAGGTCGTTGATGTAAACAGGGGCAACGCGGCAGCGGGCAGCAAACAGCTCACCTCGACCCGATACGAACGCCTCTGAGATCAACTGCTTCTCCAAATACGCATGTTCCTCTGAGGAAAGCGAAGAATTCAGCAAACTCTGTACACATTATCCACAAAGCAATGTATTCAATACAGGGATATCTCAACTTTCTCCTCTTCTATTCCCGCTCTCAAAGCTCCGTTACTTCTGACATCAGACATACATGATTGAAAGTCGAGGGGAGTAAACACCTCTTCCCTTTCCAAGTGTCAACGGATAAGACCTGCCTAAGCAGGATAGACGCCAATACTTCACCAGCAATCTTTTTCTTTTCTCGTATTCCTTATGGTTGGCCTACATCCCGCAAACTTGCCTGATAATCGATTCTGGTGGCTGTCGTTCTTTTCTGCCTGGCAATACAACATAGACTATTCATTGCAATTTTGTGATAAAGCTTGAACTTGGAGAAATTCTCCACGCCTTTCAGTGTAAACAGAAGGATCTCATCTTCCAAGCGATATGACGCTCCTCTCCCCCCGCTATTGTGTGAGTGCGCTTGTTTGGCGGTCAATTCAAATTATGAGTCACAAAATCCACAACAACAGAAGTTTGCACAATATGTTAAATATGCAATAGTTCCTTACTTCCCGTTTCATTTTGATGCATATTTCTTGAGGAAAGGTGCTGAGATATAAACGCCAAGTTTCTCATGAATCGAGGACTGGATACGGCAAAAGGTTAATTCCAAGCACGAAATTCCCAGGACTTGTAGACAAAAGAGACGAATAAGCATTTATTTGCATGATTGATGCTCGGCAGTGCAAAAGAACAGGACAAATATCGCGATCGCCTCTCTAGATGCCTCCCACATTTCCCTGTGTCAAACGAGGCATATAAAGATGGGACCCATCGAGCACCATCAACATCAACAAATGAATAATCAGTTCAATACGAACTGAACGCACTGAAAGTCAAAATGAACAGTTTCCGAAACTCGGCGAGATCATTCACTTCTCACCGAAGGCAGCAGATGCCACTTGCCTCTCTTATGGCAAGGTCTTTAGTCGAATCTGGTAATGTTAGCAGATTCCGATATGTAATTTATGACATACTGATGACAGGAAGCTTTCTCAGTTGAAAGACAAAAATTATAAAACCCAAAGCGTGATTGGAGAGGGGTGGAATGGAGGGGAGCGAGCAACAATTACCACCGCTTGTTTGAATTGAAAATTTCAATCAACGCAACAGTGGTTAAACAATCTCAACAGGATATTTCATTCAGAAGCATTTCAGGACATAATCCTCAGAACAGACAAAAATGTGGCCCATGCCGAGATTGCGCATAAACGAGGCGAAACTCTCATGAGATAACGAAAACGCAATCAATCGCATTCGTTAACGCTTTTTAGTGTAATCTTTTGCAATAATCAAATGCGAACTTTGCAGACAATTTATCGATGTGAAGCGCACTGAATTTAGACAATTTCAGAATCCTGGAAGGAACTACTGAACAACGAACGGCTTTTAATGCTCACAGGAGAATCACATCCACTCGCCATGCATTGTGAATTGGTGTTTCACGGCATAGGAATACTGTGATTCATACAACACCACCCTAATATAATGCCACAGCAGCTGAAGAAATCAGTGCAATTTCTATCATCGCATCCTAATAATCGAAAATTCAGTTATCACTACTGGTCATTGACATGATAAAGAAATTGCAAGCACGATAACGTAATCGCCTTGGTTTATTATACGTGTCGACTTACTCATCAGCGAGACAATCATAGTCATCGGGAATAACAAAACCTCAGAAAGAAAAAAAAACATGTCACGAAGCAAATTGTTCATCGTAAGTAAAAACATTAAAAGAAAAAAGTGCGTTACTGCTGAGTGCGAATAGAGAACAATAATGCATGAATGCTCGATTGAAGCACAAAAATGGACAACTTAGAACGCTTCAACCAAGGGTTGAACTGCTATGCCATTAATATATATCAATGCAGATATGTCCACGACGAATCCAACAAGGCCATCAAATCCCCCCTCCCCCCTTTTTTTCGACCCCTCCACTCCTGCCAATGATAGGGTCACTTAGGTATGCCAATTTCGAGTAAAAACGTCTAATGCACACAAGAACCAACTGATGATCTTAAAAGTTCCATGCGACACCGATCCAATGAGCTCCTCCCAGATGTCCTTGTTTGCTACTTTTGAATATACTGGAAGTATTGTCAACAACTGCATTAATTCTACCAACAACATTCTGATACTGAACGTAAATCTAACGCGGAATGTGAGTGAAATAAAGGAAGCAGCGGATTAAATTCGGCTGATTAAGGATGAAGCAAAAACGTAGAAACGAACAACGATTATTACAGGACACACAGCAGGACGAACAAACGCAAAGCAATAGATTACCCATTTGCCTATGCGTGTGTGGTACGCGGACAACTCTTAGCGTACGCGTCGCTTCTACCCCATGGAAGCAATCGATGCATCGCCGACTCAGGACACTCTAGGGACGGGACCCTTAAGCACGGACCGTAGCAAAATCACTTAAGGCATCTCTCACCGTAAGACTTCCTACTGCTTTCCCTAAGGGAATCGGAAAACGATTCTCGATAAACTACAGTAAACGAATGAAGATACAATGTGGACAGAATAAGAGGAATGCCACAGTATGCAGTAGAAACGACTAAGGAACAATTAGTGGCGTATCACCGACTACACACACTACGCACAATTCTAATCAGTTGAACTATTCTGAAAGCCAAACGACACACACCCGAACGTGGCCATAAAGTTTATGAAGGGATTTCGTGATACAGTCAGCTTACAGTCTTTAGAGACTGAAATTTCACTAAAGTGCTCGAAGTTTGTTTCACAGCTACCAGATGTTAAATTCCTCACATTCCTTGCACCTAGCTCTTGCACTCGCCTGCATGTACCACTCGTACTCAAAACATCACCGACAAGATCACCTTCACCAGCTTCCTCTCCAACCAAGAAAGGATAATGAAAAAAATCAAAGAGACGTAGCAGCGATCGGTATGTGAGTGGGAATTTTACAAAGAATTTGTTGCCAGAATTTTGATAGACTCTCTTCTTATCCAAAGCTTTCTGTCTGAGATTAACCAACTCCACATCAGTCTTTTCAACAGCTATAACTCTCGAAGTTGCGTGTTGTATTAGGATCGAAAATGAGATGACTTCACATCGGCCAAGAAGTAGGCTGAATTTAGTAGCCGTCCTAGACTGTTTCACCGTTGCAATACTCGAATACTATACACGAAAGGTCGACAAAATCGCCTCGAAGAATGATTCAGCGACCATTACACAAATATAAAAGCCAACGAAACGCTCATCATCCTTTTCATGTTCTTCAAATGACGATGATAATTATTGGTTACGATAGGTGGCAATTCTGAAAGCAAATTCTCGAGAAGGAGGAGGGTTGATTAATCATAAATAACGGTCGCATCGGAACAAGAGGAACAATACTTTGCTGAAAGGAGAAGAGCTTTATGAAAAAACAACGGAAAAAATCTTTTCTAATGCTGCAACCAACGTGAACGCTTTCAAAAGACAACACGAAATCGACTCCACTTCCGCTTGCATTACACGAGAACGGACAGAAGTGGGTTGGAGAAATTGAACTTTGGTGTCAAATGCAGTCTTGCTCATCACATCACCCTCCACTGCGAATTATCAACAAATAAAAGAAGTTTCCAAAAAAGCATTCATATTCTCATTGACGCGTTCGTACTGATCACCTACACGGTGGTCGTTCTTCTCTACTGTATGGAAACCGAGTTCGATCGACCGCAATATGCATTTCTGCGCATTCAACTGTTTGTCTGTAGCATTTATGAAAATTCTCGGAACAATTTAAAAGCTGCTACGGACCAGTAGTGCTGAGCACAGTCTTCGAACCGCACAATTTCGATCTTGGGAGTTTTCGACCGCACAAATCCGGAAATATGAATTTGCAAAAGTGTATGAAAAGGAAACATCCTTGCAAAAGTTTTGATTAATTTGCGGAAGTCTTATTTCTTATGAAGCTGTTCAACAACGGTGTAAGAAACCGAAAAAGGTGAATTCAGAAAAACAAAAAAGAATTATGGTATTTACTTTACTCATGACTTTCACATGCAATAACCAAAAACACTTGGTGGGTTCATCTCCGACCGATTGAAGGCTGGAGATGAACCCATTCGAATTTCAAATCACCAAACATTTCTAACGGAAACGACTATTCCAGTACGCAGTCATCCGAACTTGTTGCAAAAGAAACTTTATTTTCTGATGACAGCTCTATTCCGGAGTCTATATCAACTGCGACAGAGCAGCACTTCATTGACAGGTTTTTCGCAGCGGCAATTAGAGCTTTAACAGTCTATGAATAAAGTGCACTGGACGAAAAATAAATTAAAACGGGGCAATCGCAAGAAATTTGCCCTCGTGTGCTCTGTTCTTCACCCTCTCGATGAGCTGTTTCGCTCTGATGTAAAACCACGCTTCCCATATGCAGCATTCAGTGAACGAATGAATCAGTAACATACGCACTCATTCTCAACATAAAACTCAATAGCATTTCCCATCTTCGTCATCATTAATGTCATATCTTTTGCGACCACTGTTATAGTAACCTATCGTTCATCAATTTCAAGATGAAACGTCCTTCCTTCAGAAGAGTAAAGAATCTATACTAGTGTCTATGACATCATCTCGATTATGCGATCGACAAAATTTGAGAGATACCGAATATATTAATGCGATAAGAACGCTTTCGGTGTTCAACTAGCCTCCGCCAAATGACTGCAAAGCGGTCAACGGAACAGCGAAGCAACACGCCTACGATAAGTTGTGTCTTACTGCACAGCAGAGGCAGCACAATGTTCCTCAATTAATAGGCTGCCTTATTCGCAGAATAACGAAACTTCGTCTTTGTGGCGTTTATATGTGTCAGGAAGAGGTTGGATCGATATAAAATCACTGCTAGGAAACATGCTATATGATAGATCGTATTTGGCAAATTTCATCGCCACAGCTCTTGCAGTTCGTGAGCTAATAAGCAGAGAAGTGGACGCATATGCAGATGGACACGTATACGGTGACATGGCAACACTTTTCTGCTGAAGCGCTGAAAGGCACACAGACTTGGATTTTTGAGTGCGAATGAAAAGTGCTCGCAAGTCTGAGATCTGCATGATGTGCCTTTGGAACATCGCTCATCGGGCCGACCGCCGATGCTAACTGCAAATAAATGATCAAAGAAAACGCCAATAAATGATCAGAGAAAATACGGGCAATGTGCACTGACAGTTAACCGGACGAAGCGATCGCACATGTTTTATAAAAAGTCGTCCCTCTAATTGAACCCACTGAACATCGCAAACAGAAGNATTGAACAGCGCAAACAGAACGGGCGTTATTCTCTGCCTTATTTGAGTATTCTAACTGCTTTTGAAACTATGGCGATAAAATTCAAGAGCTGCTGCACGAATCACTGTTTAGTGGGGATATACTTGCAATCCCAATGTCTCCACTTCCAACAACAGCGCCCGGCCTGAAATATCGATGTACAGACAGACACACATATATGCAAGTAGGCGCAGATGCGATATTTGCATGAAGCGATTCGAAAGTTAGAGCTCTTAAACGTGCCGAAGAACCCTTTATCGATGAAGGTGCCCCAATGTACCGATACCTAAAATCTGACGGAATTATTCCCACAGGAAAAGAAATGATCGAGTGTTTCTCAGAGGCAACTTTCCACATTGCAAATAATCACCCATTCAACGAGCTGGATCGAGAAACCAACAACGCAATCTCAATAAACTAGCGTTGTATCTGACCGTTATACATATGAAACAAATTTCTCCATTCTACAAATTTTATTCCTTTGGAAAAATGATCATCGCTAAGTTCCGATCAATTTGAGTGCTTAAGAACCGAAGCTACACTGAAAATGACGCAACAGAGAAAGTGGCTGTTGAAATCTGAGATGCGCATAATGCAATTGCATTTCGTTCAGTTTCTGCCAACGAACACAGTTCAGTGATCGCATACAGTTCTGATCGGCTGAAAAAAAAAAAAAAAAAAAAAAACAAGAGAATATTGGCCAAAATTCCATCACAGCTTTCGAATATGGAACAAAACAGATAGACTTTATGCTGGCCTTTGGAAAACTTTGAGAAGTTCCGGGAAAACTGCAAAACGGAATCCGGATAACGTTGATGAAGCAACAACGAAATCGTCCCTTGCACATCCTGCTTAGTGATTTGAGCTTCATTCTCGAAAGACCGTTACCGTATCAAAATCAACATGAACTGACCCAGGCTAATCGAATAATTATAGAATGAGAGTTTGCAGAACAGCAAAATTTTTTATTTTCCAAAATCAGAGCCATACGACATCTAAAAGACGGCTCTTAGTCAGAGCCGTACGACATTCAATTTAAGTGCTTCCGGCGCAAGCCGCTTGCCTGATGGAACGCAAGGGGCAGAACCATTTTTTATAGCAACTTTCACGTGAAATAAGCTGACCTCTGCGCATTATCTGCATTATTTTTTTTTATACATCGACAATTAAATTCAACAACCCCTCTTTTATTTCGATGTTATGAGATGAAATTGTTGGCACCTATCACTGCTCGTTCAGAAACAAACAAAACAATGAAATAATATATTTCCGTCTCTTATATCGTTCAATGAAACCTTAACAAATGAGTTATTGTATTTTATTTTATTAGAAAAAAGTAAGTAACAGCAAGTGTTCAGTAAGATGTATAGGAAAGAGAGATTCCGAAGAAATGAAAGGACAGAGAATCTTTCAGAAGTAAAAGTACTCCATTACAAACAACAGCGAAACTGAGAACGAGAATACATTCAGATAATTGATGCCAAAAACAATTCTTCGTTTATTTGATACTCTTTGCAAATTTCCACAGCAAGGTTTCACGTGGTCATTGCATGTGATGGGATCATTTCTGCGGAATTTGCGAACTGATATCACAGCGGGTTTTAGTGAAATTATGCGAGTATTATCCAACAAATTCAATCGGGTCACTCGTCGAACTTTTGAGAATTCCATTACGCATGCAAATCTAATCGCGGTTGTGCACGAACTTTGCAGTCGCTCTCATCCGGAATATTTCAAAAAGGGATCGTCGGCACCGAAAAAAAAGCATTAGTTAAAATCGGTTAAGTGACGTTAGAAAAAAAGAACATTTCAAAGTCGGACGATGCTCTTAGGAGCAAAACCGCAAATAATGCTATCGCTCCGCCTCTTTACAAGTTTTTTTTAAAAATACATAACGCTTTCTTCTAACATGAGTTTTTCATATGCTTCACACCGATTTTCAAGGTTTTCGAAGTTCCCCAACTGCGGTTTCGGGAAAAACCTCATCCGGTTCAAAGCAGCTATGAAACGAACCCATGTTACGGAGATAAAAGGTTATATACCACAAACGCAGTTGAAACGCAGACAGACACTGACTAATAGGTAAACATTTTTCAACANCCCCCCCCCCCCCCCCCCCCCCACTTCCAAGAAAGTGTAAGAGGCTTTCTGCAATCACTAAGCCATAAGAATGATTCGAAATTCCCGAAGCATAGTATCACCTCAGAACACTTCGAGAAATGTACCAGCAGCACAATAAAGATGCGTGACAGGCTTCATCAACACATGTTCGAAGAAGTGGACGAGCGCGTATTTTCGGGCAATGGGGAAGCAGAACGAATGCATATAGAAAGAGGAAGAAAGCTTCTAGTAGACTATACCTTATATGAACATGTGCCACAGACTACCCCTATTAGGAGATTTGGTGGACTATTTCTTGCATAAACTCTATCAGAGAATTCCAAAAATAAGATGAAGAGCCTCAAAGCATTGAAGGTGATTTCATCAGTGATTTATTGTTATCTAATCAGTAAGCACTGATAACGGAATGAAATTCGCACAAGATTTATTATGCAGCATCCAAATTTTCTCTAATTTGACTGATGTTTTCCATATACGGCCATATTTGTTGTATTCGCCGGTAAAAGCAATTAAAAAAGCACTAACAAAGATTCATCTCAAGAGTGCTAATCAAGTGGAAATGGTTAATATGACGAAGGAAGCGCAAACATATGAAAGGGGTGATATGAGTGTCGAACAATGCGACAATATGCTAGATCATTGAGAGGCTCTACGTTCGTAGCCGACGTCGTTAAATTAGTAATAACGGTGCAAACCAACGTTTAACTCCATCGTCTTATGCACCACTCTCAAGCACCATTCATTCCTCAGTCAGCTGTAAAATGAGTTTCAAACAGCGCCACAAAATCAAAACAGAATCCGCAACAATGCCTCAGCAGAAAAAAACAGCTTTCATGCAAGAATATCCAAGTTGACTGCAAGGACACAGATTAAATAACGTCACATATTCAGCATTAAAGAAGGTTGCCGTATGCAAAAATTAAATCATCACCACTATATTCCCACCACTTTCACCCCTTAGAAAAGAAAAAAAAATCTAGATATGCTAGACATCCAGATATCCTCTTCTAACGCGCTAGAGTTACCTGTGTGAAAGATCCTTGGAAACCTACGGCCTCGAAGGAAGGCCATTATTTGAGGCGCGTCGGAGGATATAATGCATTCGTTAGTTGTTCGATCAGCACGAGAGCGAAATGCTGTCGAAATGCAATTTGCCGATATGAAAACAATGCACTGATGAGGAAATAAACATTGACCTTGTTAGCATTTAAATTATTGCCAACTTCAATACAACTTGTTTAACGTACTTCCGTAACGGATCGAACTTACTTTCACTGGTTTATCACCACTACTTCTGTTGCAATAGCGAGAACCGGATGCCGTCGTAATTTTCAATGATCTTTACGGCCTATTAATGAGGTTATATGAAGGAAAAAAAGGACGTCCTCTTGAATAAACAAGTGGAGAAGCGTACCAGGGGTACTGGCCTGCATGCGCGTTTACATGCCGCCCATCCGACAAACCAGCTTCAAGAGGCACCAACTAAAAAAATATTTGCCTTCGTAGCTTCATCTCTTATCTGATCGAACTAACTGTGCGAACCATTTGTACAAGATTCGCTTTTATCGGAACCCATCGATGCAAAATGAAATGCAAATGGAAATAAATTTCAGAAAACTCTCAAATGTTTAAATTAGTCTTGAAAATTGTTAGAGCATTCTAAAGCGGAACAGCATCAAAGAATGCACATTCATTGATGCAACCTCATCACTCTAGTTGTAATTGACGCCTAGTTGAAAGTACTGGAGAGATAAATGTATATGCATATGCAAATAAGCACGATTTGATGCAAAACGGAGATCCCAGGCAAATCATTTATGAAACGATAGAAACTCCGCTACCTGCATATGCTTATACTAGAGCAGTGAACAATGAAAATAGTATTATCAAAGATGATATGATTTGGAATATATTTGCTTAAGTGCATTACAGTTAACTGGAACAGAAAGAAACAATGCACACTTAGATGTATAGCAGTGAATGAATAATTAATTCACGAAGCAAAACACAGCCGACAGAAGCAAATCGAACGAATAAATAAAAATACAACGAAATATTAGCATAAAAGTGCTCAATTGAGAGCAATACACAGAGTGACGTGTGACTGAGGAGCTGCGATTGGTACGGCACGACTGCATCGACGCACAATTCGCGTTGCACTCTGATGCAAAGGGCATTGAGAAACGATGGGGCATTGTTTCTTGAATGCGTTCTCGTCGCACTTCTGAACCACGCTAACCCCGCTTACATTTTTTCCCAACTCCCCCCCC